>JAJIYU010000506.1:0-49343 GCA_030144865.1 Tinospora cordifolia
TATGGTACAGTCTATGGGAAGAAAGGAATGGCAGGTTCTTCTTGGAAAAGTACAGAGATGAACGACAGCTTTGGGAGAGATCCAATATTCTTTTTGCTACATGGATCTCTACATCTAGTTTAGGGAAAGATTACAAATTTCGGGATTGGTTATGTAATGGAGACAAAATTTTACAGTCTTTGTAATGCTCCGGATACCTCATCCGGATGCAACTTTCTTCTATTAATATAATAAAGTTTCTGTTTCAAAAAAAAAATGCATATGCAAAGTGATTACAAGAGACTCAATTTACTATAAATTTTGAGATTCTCAGGATATGGCTTGAAATCCATTGACTGCACTCCCCTAATTTGAAAAGAAATTAAAGTCACCAACAGCAACAGTTACAATTTACAAGCAAGGGAAATTTGGTCAGGTGGTACTTACAAAATAAAAATGAAAAGACCTTCACATACAACATGTTGAAAACAACAATAAATCAAACACATTGACAGTTAAAAAAAGTAATATGGCAATGAAACAGAGGAAGAACTCAAACAAACCTTGCCATTAGACTGGAAGAAAGCTCAAGGGAAAGTAAAGTGGCTAAAGCACCACCCAAACTATGACCAGTGACATATATATGCCACTTGGGGATGACTTCAGCATCATCATCTCTATAAAAACAAAAATATCCTTTTTCAGAAGACTTAAACAAAAACACATCAATAAGAACATGAAGCAGTATTCTGAGTCTAGTTGATTAAAGAAAGGCAATCCTACTTTTGTCATCTTGGTGCTTAAGTAATTACAGATACACTAATAACTACTTCAATGGCATCTAAACCAAACCTGTAGAGAAAAGGGAAATGTGAGAGGATGATGCAATTAATGCAAATCCAAAAAGAAAAAAGATAGTTCTTTTAATAGTGATTGTTGCTGTATAATCAACCAGATAACAACCAAACTCTCTGCCATTGTGTAAAGTGGTATGTAGTTTGAAAAGATGCAATTGGACATTTCTTTGAATCAACATATTTTCCCGGGTTTTTCCAACATGAATTCTTTTCAGTTCTCTTGGAATTTTTCCTTTTTCAGTGAAGTAATGAAGAACTTTGGGTATCTATATCAGTCCACAACTTTTTGATCATCAAGAGAGAAGGAAGTTGACTGCTATGTTCATGGCAATGGCTGATTCCTTCAGAAGAATTTGGTTTTAAATTCAGATCCTTTAAATATTTTGTGGAAACTCATATAGCTATCAAAATGAAGTAAACTCTAGACTGCCTAAGGCTACTAGCCTTCTACAATATTAGTTACATTGCTAGCTGAATTCTAACAGGGAGATATACAATGCTCAAGCTCCCACTATTGTAAGATCTAGGGAAAATTTGACACATGAAGCCTAACCTTCACATAATGAAGACATTATTTTGTGATTGACTTCATTTCACAAACTCACAATGGTGCAATTTCTACTAGGCCAGCTAAAATGTGAATTAGATGAATTACATGCAAATGAGGAGATAAGTTAACAGTTTAAAGGCCTGAAACAATCTGAAATCATTTGATAACAGTATATAAGCTTTTAATAGGTTTAAAAATTAAATGTTGTTTTCTCCTTAACTAAGGGGTTTAAAGATTAATAGAATTTGGCTTTACTGCAAAGTCTGCGACCATATTCAGAAGATCAGAGGAAGTACTGTCTCCACTAAACACTTATTTGTAAAATATTTTTGCAAAGTTTACTACATTTTGTTGTTTTATGATGTTAAATCAACAAATATTTACAACTTCCAAGATCTAATAAGAGCCCTGATATTTGGATGTTCAATTTTCTGATTGCTAATGGAAGTTTTTAATCCTATATTTCCGTTAGAAAGATATCTATTTGATAATCATCTAGTTTGGCTTCAGAAGTAATTTATTGGATTGAAACCTCAACTGCATTAATTTTTCAATAGATGAGGAACGTTAAGACTAAGCAATTTGAAGAGATCAACTTCATTACATTGTATATAAAAAAGTGAAAAGAAGTAAGCAAAATAGACAGGAATTTGGAGAGAAGCAAACCAAGTATATAAATAAAAACTGACCAGAGCATCATCAAAACACATCAGCAAAAAAGAGTGAACAGGTACTCCCACAAACAAAATGAAAAGAAAACAGAGAGCTCAAAAAAGGACCACTGAACAAAAGAAATAACCAAAAAGAAATTACACAGAGTTTTCCCCATTTCTAATGTAATCATAAATAGAATTTACTCCATTAATATTAAAGGCAACCAAAAAAGAGCTTGCCATAACAATAGTGGCCCCTTCAGGCAGGCGTCTGCTGCAACGCAAGCATCACTATTTGCCACCATCCAAGAAATAAAAGATTCCAAGCATTCCATAGAGCGTCAATAATCCTAGCAACAACTTGAAAAATTCTTCGATTACATACAAGCCATATCATCTTTAATATAGCAATACGTTCCAATCTCAAGGGAGGTGATCCACTCTCTCTCTTTCCTATAACTATAAACAAAGAGGGTAGCAATAGGGAAGAAGACATATATGAAGGAATCTTCTTTTTTGAATCTCTCCAATACTAAGCTTATTATGAATTAGGATTCACCAAAGATTTAGACTTAGAAGAGACATGAGCTTTACACATGTTAAAGACAAAAGGATGAGGTTAAATATAATTGTTATCAATGAGGAACCACTACAAAGACCAGAGAAATAGCCAAAATTGGGAAGGGACCAAAAAAATCCATCAGAACCAAGGCAAAGGTCAACCAAGTTGAAGGTTGGAAGCAAATAGGTTAGTTCAAATTGTTGAGCAACTGTGAGATTAATTGGGAGAAAAAGATTCCATTGCATAGGTGCTATTTTATTGTTTGAAAAATATATATATAATGAGAAATATGGCCCTTTGGGTAGGGTGAAAGCTGATAAATGTAGGAAAAAGCTAAGTTATAGGCAAATCATTGATCCCATGCTGATAAATGTAGGAAAAAGCTAAGTTATTGGCAAATCTTTGAACCCATGGTCTTTGTAGTCCCAACCCCAACTCCTCCCCCCTCCACCCCCCTTCTCTTCTCTCTCTCTCTCTCTCTCTCTCTCTCTCTCTCACACACACACACACACACACACACACATTCATCCACCACATGTAACAACTGCATGTTCGATAACTACAACCACTAGTTCGACAACTGCGTGTTCACCTTCATGAAACACCATTTGACACAAACTACAATAATTATCCCAAGACTCGATCCTCTACATTAACGTCATCGATAACCTCTTGTGCAGTGTCATAACCGCATCTCCTTGTACAACACACAGAAGGCATGATCGTGATCATCCACCGGTTATCATAGGCTCTCCTGCAATAACTAGTCACTTAGATTTTGCAAGAACCTGTCACACATCCAGTGGATAGCATACACGTTCTTCTCCCTTATGTGCCAATACAGATGAACCACGAAGGTAATCACCAAGTGTCCAACAAACTTCTAATCAAGTAGCAAAAATTTGACTATGCCCCTAACTTCAACATTTAAAAATTAGAATTAATTCGAAAACTTTAAGAAATTTAAAAAAGAAAAAATTTGCCAACTTCGAAAAGTTCAAAAAAATACTATGTAAATGTTAAAATATACACAATTTTTGTGAGACTAGAGTCTCTTTCGTTCTCACCGGCTTCAACTACTTCTGCTGCGAAGAAATGGGTTCAGAGAAGAAGCTCTCCAACCCCATGAGGGAGATCAAAGTTCAGAAGCTCGTTCTAAACATCTCCGTCGATGAAAGCGGTGACCGTCTCACCAAAGCCGCTAAGGTTTTGGAGCAGCTGAGTGGTCAATCTCCGGTTTTCTCCAAGGCTAGGTACACTGTGCGGTCTTTTGGGATTAGACGTAATGAGAAGATTGCTTGTTATGTTACGGTGAGAGGTGAGAAGGCAATGCAGCTTCTGGAGAGTGGGTTGAAGGTGAAGGAGTATGAGTTGTTGCGGAGGAACTTCAGTGATACTGGATGCTTTGGGTTTGGTATTCAGGAGCATATTGATCTCGGAATCAAGTATGATCCTTCCACAGGTATCTATGGTATGGACTTCTATGTCGTTCTGGAATGCCCCGGTTTTCGTGTTGGTCGTCGTAAGTCCCATGTTGGGATCCAGCATAGAGTCACAAAGGAGGATGCGATGAAGTGTTTCCAGGTCAAATATGAGGGTGTAATCCTTAACAAAGCCCAGGGAACCATAGGGTGATGCTATTGATGTTGGACCAATTATCTTTTTAAATTATTTTTGATTAGCTGGGGTAACTTTTTGTTTTTAAGGCCTTGAGTATTTCAATTTCACTTGTATCTGCTTTCAAGTTAGCATGCCTACACAGAAGAATTTCTGTGCACAACATGAAGTCTTTAATAAAAATGCTTTTTTGTACAACTTTTATGCATTTTTTATGAAAAAATTGTTGAAACTTCAATTTAGATGAACTTCACTGATTTTTTTGAAGATTTTGACTAAATTTTGTAATCTTTACAAGTGAACTTCACTTAGATTGTTAATATTACCAAATTAATTTGACTAATTTTCATACCATGCTTTAAATCATAACCTAGATCCTACCATTGTCAATGCTGGCCTCTGCCAATATCACCATAGGCGAACGCATCTTCGTAGCCATAAGAAGATGCCATTGTTGTTTTTTTATTTGAGTTTTGATTGTGCACAGAGAATCAATCAATCTCTCAATATTGAATCACCTTAGGATTCTCTCCCCTTAACACCAACAATTCCAATTGCATACCATCTCACCACAACTCCTTGATGGGTTAATGTTTAGCTTCCCATGTGAATTCGTTGGAATGGATGTCACTTCTACACTCTCTATGGAATTAGTTGTTCTCCCTCAAGAAACTTAATTCAAACTAGAGAGTGGTCACTAAAAGAACTCATACCCTCATCCTCCACCTTCAATTTCTCCTTCCAGGATGCTTGAGATACTGATCACACAACTTTTTGGCTTTCTTCCATGGATTGCATCATTTTCGCCATGTTTTGAGCCATATCTCTATCATTTGCTCCAATATCTACAATTGTCGTAACTCAATCTTCATCTCTTCCATCTCATTCTCCGAGGATTCCATCTAATTATTGTTCACCTACGGAGGTGATGGATTGAACTCTTCAAATTGGATCAAATTCTCTAATACTGAATTGATGGGAAGCAAATAGCACAAGCTCATACCTAAGAAGTGGAATAGAGAAAAAGAGAGAGAGCTCGGAGATTTTATTGCTTTCAGTAAGTAAAATGAAATTACATGAACAGGGATACATCAGCCTTTCATGAGGGCCAACTCTCTCCACAATCATCCAAATTTAGATGCCTCAAACATTCCCTCTTCCCTTATATATGCACTCAATCAGAACAAATTCAGCAACACCTGATTAAAAACCACTAACGTCAAGGCACTTTTTAACTGTCACCTATCATCACTTCTTATTCCTTCCAAAGTATGTTAAACTAAGTTGAAGCCTATCAAAGGATTAGTGTGTAAAAGAAAAAAAAATAAAATAGAAATAGAGATGTGTTACAAAAATAGAGATGTATTAGCCTTTCAAGAGGGAAAACTCCATCCACAATCATTCAAATCCAGATGCATCAAACATTCCCGCACTTTCATTATATATGCCCTCAATAACAACTTGCATGATTAGCAACAAATTCAGCAATATTTGATCTAGACCCCTACTCTCAAAGTGCAAACCATCATCACTTATTCTTATTGCATTTAGAGTATGTTGGTATAAGCAAGTTTCTATACACTCCATCTTCTCCTTCGAACCAATCCCTTTGATGTTCCAAGTCACTATACGCATCTCAGCATACAAGTCCATTAAATTCTCCTCCTTCAATCTTTGAGACATTCCCCTCTCAGGTTCACATCTATCTTGTGGATGAAGAGCTCTAATTGAGCCACTTCTTCTTCCTCCCTTGTCTTCTCCTTATAGCAATCTACCCTTTGTTCCTTTCCTACATTTCTTCCTTAGCTTCCTCCCCTTGCCCCTATCCTGGTGATGGTGAATGTGAGCTTGAGGATGGAGGAATGAAAATTAGAGAGCATACCTTTTTGACCTTTGGTTGTTCTTCCTAATCATCTCTAGATTGGTCTTCCCAATTGGCTTCTGATAGGCTCATGCTCCACTATATTCCTTCCCTCTTCCCCTCCATCTTGTCGTCAAATTGCATCTTTGGGAATCCTCCAGGTCCTCATTTTTGTACGAAAAATTTGTGTCGCCTGCAATGGACCCTTTCTTCTCTGTTGAGTCCAAGGCCCAACTTTTTGCAGCCCATCTCTCAAAGGACCCCTTTGGGTCTCTGGGCCCACTAATGTTTCTTCTGTTATAGACTTTTAGGCTTTCTTTTACTTCTTTAGGATGTTCTTCCTTAGTTGGCCCAAACTTCACTCTTCTTTGCTTGTGGCAACGCCATCGTCTTTTTCCTTTCAATTTTCTAGTGGGCCTTATGTTCTTTTATTTGGTTTCAGCCCACTTCACCATGCCCCCTAGTTTTCCTCTTTGTTGTCTGCCCCATATGGTTCTCCTACTGATGGATCCACATGTCAAACATTCATGTACTTCAGACCACCAACACCTCCTTCCCCCTAGCACGTCTCATCCCCGTCGTACCTCTATTGCACCTACCACCATCACCATATTCTATCTTCAAGTCCCGAGTGTCTGTTCCACCCCACCTACCACCTCCACTCTCCTTTGGAGACCCTCCTACTGGAGTTCCTTTCGCTAGTATTCTCCTCCGATTATTCTTGCAACCCTTCCTCCTCCATTCTCTCTTTTTTTCCCCCTTCTCCAATTCCACCTCTCAACTCCATTTTGTCTACAGATTTAACCACTTGGAGTTCTATTGCTCCATCTTCATCGTAGATCTCTAGTTCTGCTAGAATGATATCTACCTCCTCCCCCCTCAATTGGAGGATCGTCATTTCCATATTCAGTGTTGCTTTCGTCACTTTTCCTACATCCTCCAATCCACCTTCCACAATGTGTATGAAGATTTCCACGCTCTATTTGTGTGCGGTTATCCCCTCTACTCAAATCTAGGCATGTCTACATTCAACTAGCCCTATTTCGTTTGCCATGTAGTCTTACTACCTTTAGGTAGTAAATGTGTTTTTTTGTGTTCACCCGTTCCATTGAGTATCTTTATGTTTCCTCCTCATTGTAGTGGAGAAGGATTGCCTTCCTTGCATCCAACGAGATGACCTTCACCTTCCTTCTTGCAGTTTTCTACCGTGCCTTCTCTATTCCATCCCAACTAAGGGAATTGTCTTTCCTTTTGACAGCAACCATTCCTCCATATGCCTTCTTTCTCTTCCTTCATTCCCTTTCCCTTTCATTGCTCTTGTGTCCACCATTGATAGCTCATTCGTTACTCTCTCATCCCTTTCAAGCATGTTCCCATGTTCCTTCCTTCTTCTGTTCCTGAGCCCCTTTTCCATTACCACCACATCTAAGGCCTTCCATAAGTTCATCTACCCTATAGATTCCTCTTCCTCAAAGACGTATATGGCCCTTTGGTTCCTCAGGATCAATTTTGAGATCCTCATGAAGCTCCTCCTTTCATACGAGAATAATTCAACCATCACCATGTAATCTTTTCCCTCGAAACCTTTTTGAAGGATTTGTCCTTTAGTAAAGCCATCACTTCTCTATTTGTACTTTCAGCTGAGCAACTTTAGAGTTTGCTAAAGAAATGGGGTACTCTGTTGTCCTTGTCTCTTCTTCTAGTATTGTTTCAATACCATCGCTCAATGTAAGAAATTTTTTATACTTGGCGTTGGAAGTCTTAGTCAACACGAATCCCACTTCCCCATTTTTCTTTTGTGCTAGGTGTCTTCTCTTATCTACTCATTACTCGACCTCATAACTCCTTCCTTTCCCGAGTACCTATTTTCATTACTCCCCATCTTTATTCCTTTGTTCCTGTCGCACTTGTGCCTTCTTCTCGCTGGGACCTTGTCATCAACTACACTTATCTATCTAATCCTCCTCCGTCTTCTTACAATTGTCTAGCCATCCTCCAGCAAATCATTCCTTGCTACCTCAAGATATGTTATTCTTCTCGTTTCTAGTTTTTCTATGAAGCTTTCCTCCTACGTTACTTTCCTTTCTCTCCTAATCATCTTGAGCATATCCAATCTCTGTCTCTCCATTTTCCATTAATCTTCACTCCTGACATTAGAATTTGGTTTTTCCATGAAGATTTCATCATTTTACTCTCATGTAATATTTATTGAAGGAATTGTTAAAACATTTATTAATATGAAGTTTAGTTTCTTATGATTTACTTACTATAATGGCTAAAATGATAAACTTATGCATTTGGAAATTATTTATAACTGCATTTGAGAATATTTCTTGCAAGTTGTATGGATATATGACACATGCTTCCATTTTCAAGAATTTCGTAAAGTCCAAAATACAAAGGAACCTATCGAGGTTTTGATAGGATTGTCTTAAAAGTAATGGCCGAAGTCGATACACAAAACAATCAAGTAACTGGTCCAAATTGTCACCTTCATTCCTTCATTCAAGCTAGATTTCACCTAAGATACGAGTTACCAAACATTATACCATTGTGAGTATCCCATTTCCAAACCTCCTTTTGTGTTCCCTTCTACATTAATCTGATGCACCATGTTAAAAATGATGGTAATGGGATGGTTATTTTGTTCTCTATGAGTTGGTGTACAAGGAAAAATGTGATGGGGGACGCGAAAAATCTTCAATTAAGTGTTTCATAATGTTGATTATGCGTGGGGTTGTTCCCTTATTCTAGGTTCCCTTTTGGGTAGGTTATTCTAAGTTGTCAACAGGGTTTATTTTCAGCTACCCTATAATTTATTTTGTATCATATGATTTTTCTGTTTCTTAAAAAAGAAAATGATAAAAATGAAGGTAAGGAAAAAAAAAATTGACATGAAGTTGAAGGGATCCAACTTTTAACCAAATATGCATCTTAGGCATTTTATTAACACATGAGCGACATCAAAAATGCTTTTTTTGTCAAATTTTTTGTGCAGGAGGTAGCCCTTGAGAAAGTTAATACGGGAGATACGCTTCAAAAGTGCTTTCCAAGGCATTGTCTTTCTCCTTCATGCTGTCTTTTTTGCAAGTGGAATGGTGAATCCTTGGATCATCTGTTCCTAAGGTGTTATGTCTCTAGTTATGTGTAGGATAGGTGGAGGAGTCATTTTCATATCTATCAAGAGTTAAATGAGTTGAATGTTCCATTCAGAGTGTGACTCTTCCAGGATGAGTTATGCATTAAGAAGCAACCTTATTGGATATTGGTTAGCATGGTAGTGCTTTGGTGCTCGTGGAAGGAACGAAATGCCAAGGTCTTTAAGGACAAGTTTCGTCACCCAATTCAGATTTGGGAGGAATCCTTGTCGGTCGCCTCATTTTGGATTAGCAATAGCTCATTATCCTCAGGGGTGGGGGAACATTTTGCAATTGGTGTTGGGTGTCTGAGTTTGGCCACTTCATGAGTGTTGGCTTTTGGCTTGCGCTTGTACTCTTTTTTTGCCCTCTTCAATTTAGTTTTTGTTTCTTTAAAAGAAAAAAATGTTTTTGCATACTTGAATTGCTCATCTCAAATCATAGTTTGTATGACAATGTTGAATCTTCTAAAAAGTGACATTCTAGAAGCTGATGCATATTCTTTATCTTTACCCCTACTCAACTTCTACATTAACAAACTACCTTAAAATCTCTTAGCTTACAAGTATTGATTTGCCAAAGTGTCATGCACAAATTATGCGTTAGACATACATATAAGTTTAAGATTTTTTAAGAAGCACATGCTTAAGATGCAATAAAACAGATTCATAGAGCTTATGAGAAGTAGGACTTACACAAAGCCAATTGACAGTTTAATGAGAGACATGAGCTTGATCCTGACAGAATCATATGCACTTAGAAAGCCGCTATGAACCTGGTAAAAACAGGAAAGTCACTAATCATGACTAATAAATTCCGACATGACCTTAAACAATGAGTGACTTACTTGAACCTCTTGCTTGAAATCACCACCAACCCTTTCAGGGTTTAACCTGAAAATTTAATTTATTCAATAACAATCAAGAAATAGTAGATCAAACAATCTTGGGAGACAAATTGTATCTTATGTAAATAAATAGTTCTAGAACAAGCACTCAAAAAGAAAAGAAAAAAAGAAAAGAAAAGTGATAATATAAAAAAGGAGATCCCACAATTTTTTCTTTTTGTTTTTTTTTTTTTTTTTTGATAGAGACATAGATATATTATATTTTATTAATCTGGAAGCTTGTGCAGGGATGAGCTATCACAACAAACATTTTAGACCATACAGAATGTTATGTCAATTGGAAGTCCCATCTCTAAAATTACAGCCTATTTATAATCTTTAGGCTAAGATCCATGTTGCAAACAAAAAGATGAACCTCTCCCCTACTGTATCTGTCCTAGTTATACAGTTCTTGAACAGTCTTATGTTACACTCCTCCCACAACGCAAACCTAATAAAAAATAAATACACATTTTGAATAATGTTCCAGGGGAGGGTGTCAAGTGAGCTTAAACAGTATACAAATTTTAATTGTTAGGGAACTTCAACTTGCCAACTTTTGACTCCCATTACTCCACAATCCAATAAAAAACTCTCACCTACCAAAGATATGTGCTACCTCTTCAATTGCGTGCCTACATAAAAACTCTCACCTAACAGAAAACTCTCTTGTCCATTTTGTGTCCATCCCCTCATTATCTTTCACAACTTAGGAATCCACTTGAGTTCCCACTACCGCCAACTTCCCACTGACTTAGCTCTCCTCCATTGAGGATTGGTTGATATCTCTTCATATGCAATTCCTACAAAAGACTATGGAATATGTCGTTCGAGCGGGGGGCTAGACTCAACCTTTATCCTCCACACTCTCGAGGGCCTCCAATTTTCACTCATAGAGAATTTGATAGTGAAAATTGTTGGTTTTATGAGCCACACTGCAGCACTCCATACACGACTAGGGAACTGGTTGCGCTCCACTTCAGTTCACAAATCTAGTGGTTGCGAAAATGTCTGCTTGTTCAAGAATAACTTTTTTCGTAGGTTGGGAGAATAAGTGACCTTGTTTGCAACTGGCCGTCATCATCTATACAATCGTTTCACTACCCAACTTAAGAAAGGACAATTTTTTATTCCTAAATAGATTGGTGAATTTACCTATTTGTTGTTCGTGAATACAATCTCCATAATAACATTTTAAACCATTGGAGAACCTAAAAGAGAGAAAGGCACAGGTTGCAACAGATAGTCTAGCATCTGAGGTAGAGGCAGATGTAATGAAAGTAGGAAAGGCATTTCACCCTATATCTCTTCCAGGGGCCTAGTGCTAGTAATTAATTTTCTAATCGCATATAGAGTGATCGAGGCGCAAGGAGTAGTAGATCCCATTACGAATTGAGTAGCGAGATCTTTGGCATCAGTAACAAGGAACCTTGGGTACAGCAGTTGCAGTCAAATCTATTGATTTAGAACCAACACTCTCAATTGCAACATAAAAAGAGATGGTAATGGGAGCAGTAGGAAAGGTGACTAGTTAGCTTTTCATTTGAACCTATCATTGACTCGCCAACATTCGAGTCAACAGTTTACCATCATCCTTGTCATCACTTAAAGAGCGAAGGCCCATGGACAGGGTGTAAGCCATTCATCTATAACCAGTAGACCAAGAAGGGCAGAAGGCATCTTTCTGTGATAAAGGGTAACAAGAATGGAACCACTTCACTTCCTAAGTTGTTTGCAAGGAACAAAAATTCGACTTCGCCCCAAACTTTACCCCTTGAAAATTAGAATTAATTTAAAAAGTTCGAGAAATTCGAAAAAAAATTTTGTAAAAATTTGTCAACTTAAAAAAGTTTAAAAAAATATCATATAAATGTCAAAATATGCATAATTTCTATTGAAAAAAATGAAAACAAACATAAATAAATATATTTTTTATGTTTTTTTTTTTAAATATAATGGTTTCCAACTTGTATTTTAACATTAACCATGTTTAATGTGTATTTTAACATTAACAATGTTTAATGCACATTATGCATGTTAACTTAAAATTGTTATAACAAAAGAAAGAAAGAGAAATTTATTGTCAAATTCTAATAATCTTGCAAATATAAACCCTAGTTCGATTGATAGTTGACTACCTACTCGCTACAAGCGCACGTGTATTCGATCTTCTTTATCGATTACAATAGATGACTCTCGTTTCCTGTTCTTCTGTCAACGCCTCACCTCTGATGTTCTCAGGTTATTTTTCTCTTCTATTTTTTCTCTCTATCATCTCTCCTCGAGGCTACAACTCGTTTCTCTTTCTTTTGGATTAACACTTGCCAGTTGTATATATTTTGCCATCAATCTTCTTCATTTATAAAAAGAGCATTTTTTTTACAATCTCTATAATTACATAGAAGAATCATTATGCATTAGATAGATTCTTTTATAAAAAACGCTCTTTTTTTTATAACTTTTATGCATTTTTTTTTTTTTGGCAGAAATAGTCAAAACTTTTAGGTAAGCTTCATTGATTTCTTCGAAGATTTCGACGAAATTTTGAAATTTTACAATTACCTATGAACTTTGTTTTGATTATCCAAATTACCTAATTAATTCAGGTAATTTCACCAAACTTCGGCTAATTTTCATACCATAGCTGTTGGTCAGGATGCTTCTTGTAGAAAAGTGTGTAGTGAGAAGGCAGTACCATACGAGGTTTTTAGATTAATGGAACAAGGGGGAGTTCATCTAAGTTGCCTTTGAATGATTGCCAGATTGACAGTGTAAATTATTTTTTCTAGAGAAATTGGGATAGATCTTGCAAAAGTCATTGTAGCAAAGGTGCTCAGACCTCGAGAAATAATAACAGAACTGTTATAAAAATAAAGTTCGATATCATTGCTCCATGCATACAAATACAAAGATAAGGCAATTATGAATTGACTGAGTTGATTCCTAGTTCTTAAAGCATTATTATCCCAAATGAAAAAGCTGAGCTTCGAGATGTGTTATTCATGCACACATCCATCTTTGTCCCTAAGTCCTTATTCATATGTCGTTGATACTGATCATTGTCGTATTTCATACAATTGGCCAAGTTGCCTCAGTCCCGCTTATTGTTGGTTCATCAAGAAGTTACAAAGGTGCATGCCACCTGACATAGTAGGAAAAGTTGTTTCACTGAATTCTCACTTTTCCGACTTCATTTTCCTCTATTTAGAATGTCTTTTCCAATCAATGTCAGTGTTCAGCTATGATTTTGCACCAATCCAATCCTTCTACTCCTCGTAGGTTATTTCCCAATTCAATGAATCAATGTGGGAAATGCTCTTGAATTATCTGCTAAATACCATCTATCCCCTCCACTATACTACCATCTTCTCCTTTCAGTTTCATAATAATATTTTTGCCCGTCAAATAGAGAGAATTTTATAGAACTTTGAGTTTACATCTTCCTCAGCCGCCCACATCATCCTTCCTTTCCATCGTGCAACTCTCTTCATTCTACAATCAATTGCTTGGATGTCACCCAAGATTTGGCCTCTTTGCCTATGATCTTCATCAACCTCTACCATAGCATCCATAGTAAACAATTCCACCATCAATTTCCCTCTCACCAATTCATCTTGGCCTATGAAATTTCAGCACCATTCCCTTAACATTTTTCTTTTTTGAAAAAAAAAACATAATATTAAAATTTAAAAGTGAAGATGAGATGTCTCCACACATCACAATACACCTTCGCCCCAACATCCAGCCATTTTACACCATTCATTACAACCTTCTTTACAACAAAATTTCTTACATAGTGTGGAGAATATTTTTTCAAATTCCTAACCCATTCTCAAAAACTATAACCCTTCCCTAACCTAATTGAGGAAACCCAAGCGCAAACAACATTACAGCTCACTCCCACACTTGATCATTCTCTCTTTCCTTTTCTTCAAAAAGTGTCTTATTTCTCTCTTCCCAAACTGCATAGCAGACAGCAAAGAAGGCCCACTTCCAATATTTCTCTCATTGTGGTGTTGCCACTGGGCAAAACTTCAAAACACTAATCCTTAGTTGGTGCATCCATCTGATTATGCTTGCCCTTCCATTTTCTCCATATGCTATTGAAGAAGGAACAACATCCAAAAAAATGCTCCACCTCCTCTCTTGCCTCCTTGCGTAGACAAACACCAATGAGTTGAGAGAGCTTTATTAGGATTCTTTTTCTATTTTATGTCAGCACTATTCTGGTTCCATGGTTAATTAACCATCCCAACTCTTTTGTTTTTGTTGGGATTGTGATTATCCAAATGAACTTGATAGTTCTTGACAACCCTTCTTCTCCTTGAAGAATCCTCTAGAAGGAATTTGTTCAATACCCTCCAGATTTGTCCCCATCCATATCATCCTATCTAGCCTTTGGGATAGTCTGACTTTTTCTCTGACATTTGTAACATAATTAGTATCTCCTACTCCTCTTCACAATTCAGGTTTCTTCTAAGCTTGAGGTCCCACACCATGTTTTGTTGTTTCGCTCCCCCATTCCCTTCTCTAAATACTACTATTAGGTAAAAATTTTACCCATCAAAAGCCATTGGGTTCTTTTTTTTTTTCCTTAAATGGAAGAAAGAAAACAAAAAATGGTATCTTCATTAAGGATATGATCATAAAATCTGTACAATGGTGTATTATCATACACTTCACCCTATAGAGACACATGATTGCTCCATCCTCTCAGTCAATCCCCTAATACATAAATTCACACACAACTTGCCATTAGCAATCCAAAGGTTGCTAACATTTGGAACTTCTCCACACTCTAGCCCCCAAGCAAAAATCTTCATGGGAAGATTTTTCATCATAGAATCACCAAGCATGTCACTCTCCAACGATCCCACCATGAGCGCTGCATGGAGTTCAATCAGGGAAGACATCTATGGACTCCTCAGAATATTCACCTCTCATGATCGGGAAGTGATGACACCATCTAGCAGTCCCCATCCTAGCTACCGGTACTGCCAATAAATATGATTCATAGGCTCAAAATTCTGACCACAGAAACGGCATTAACAGTGATAAACATAAATGACAGAAGCATTCTTCTGACATGTCTCCTGTATTCGTCTTCGCATCGTCAAACAAAATTTGAGGGAGATGAATGAATTCATTGTATACTCTTTGATTGTGAAAAAATGGTTTCATACGCCTTGCACTTGGACAAAAACATAGCACAAGATTATGGACTCCTAGGACAGCATTACAATTCTATTGAGTGTTACCGGTAGTAGTTACACGAAATGGCAACATCCTTTTACTTTTAACTTCTTCATCAGTCATCACACCTTTGATGTACGTTAAGAGTGTACTTAGCACATGAAACTTTTACCATTGTGGATTTTAAGATAAGGACAATGTCTGCAGCCTTATCTTCATGCTAAAGAGATTTCCCTGCTTTCCCATGACCTTGAGGTCACAATGCAATCTCCGGTGTGCAACACCCACACTTCATCTTTGTTGTACATTGAAATTCATGCAAATTTGGAAACAAGATAATATCTCACTCTTGCGCCCATTATTGCATCAATTAGTCCTTTATATCATGAACATTCACACAATGTCTTCTCAAGCTCCTAAGTTTATGCTGATATTACCAAACAAGATTCTTAAATTTTTAAGAAAATTACGGAGACAAAGAGAAAATAAAAGTGATAACAAGAAACTAAAAAGAATCATCATCATTAGCACTATGAATATGAAATCTGAATCAAACACTTCCAATCAAATCAAAGCTCTTACCCAGCAGGAACTAGCATCAAATCAGTTCGTAAATCTTTCCATCTTGCCTGGAAAAATATATGAATAAAAAACAAGCTAGGTGAAGCCAATCATATGCAGCTGTTTAAGAAAGATAACATACTTGTTCAGTTCCCCTGAATGCAACAACTAATCTATTTCGTGAAGAATCGCGCCAAATTGCCACCTGAAAATTGGATTCAAGGAAAAGATTAAGAATGATCAATGTGAATGAAGAGATGATATCTAAAACGCTTTGGGACCATTTGTTTTCTATTTCCATATCCAAGGAATTATCAGAAGAGCGTAATGTCATAAAATCATGACAGTGACAACTTATTGAAACAAAACCTTACTTGAGTATCAGTAGTTGTATTATCAAGAAAGCATATTTTCTCAAATTCTGATTTAATGAAGCTCGGATGCCCTAAAGATGAGGCAAGCATAGCCCATGCCTCCATTGCACTCTCAGCAGTTGCAAAGAGTGCTTTCATCTCCTCCGTTTTCCTTGGGTCCAATAACAATCCTTCAACAGTGCTAATATTTTCATTCTTTGAATAACTAGAAACGTTGTCCACCTCTGTGGTAAGGGAGTCCTTTTCATAATCATTCCTTCCTGATGAGGAAGAGTCCTTTTTCTGTGACTTAGATGGCATGTTCAGCATCATTAATGCTCCTAAAATTGAATCTGTTTGTCTCAGTATATCAGATGACAAGTTCTTAATATCAGCAAGAGAAGATTCAACTACTTTCATAGTAGACGATTGGACATCTTTAACGTCAAGAACACCCTGACTCTGTGGTGCAGCAAGTCCAGACTCAACATAACCTGCTTCAGCAATTTTCTTTGCCTGTAATCCTATACTGTCCAACAAGTCAAGACCATCCCATCTTACTTTCTCAGGGATGGAAAAACCAACCTTTTGGAAGACATCTTTCTGTAGAACACTAGTCAAGTTATTCCAGAAATATTTGTTTGACTGCATAGACTTGTCAACTTTAGTATCTGGTAACGCATTGCCTCCATCATCTATATATTTAATTACGTCAGAAAAAGCTGCTGAATCATTCTGTTGGTGTTGAGCAACATCTGAACTATCATCTGCACTTAAGGAATTGCCAGAGGTTTCTGGAATACTTTCCTGCTGTAAGGGCACACCAGAACTGCTATCTTTACTTTTGGGTTTGCCCATAAAAAGTTGATCCTTCTGGGTCATGTAATCAAATCCTTTTAGTTGTCGAAATGCATAACGCACGAACTCTTGTGCTTTCACAGCTTCAGAGCCAAAGATTGCTTTGAAAGTAGAGTCGAAATTACTATTTACAAAAAGATCAGGAATGTAAGGTATTGCGATTCTCCACCAGCTTTTGTCTTCTTCAACATCATCAAAGCTTCTATATTTGACCTGTAAACCCCATAAGCAACATTCAATGACAAATCAACGTAAAAATTACAATGTGTACTCTGTTACTAGTAGCTAATTTGGATGGTTCACAAATAGTTATGGAACTCATAGGTAAACATTAAAAAGATGAAGAATAAATATCTCATCAGAACGAAAACTAAACGGCAAAATCGACAGTGAGCATATTGATCGCTTGTCCAGAAATTTAATAGATTTAATAAATTTAGGCAACTACTAACTCCGGCACCTATGTTCCTAAATCTGCTGGGAGAAGGTGACCATAAAAGAGGAAAAGAAGTGTGTAGAACTTGATCCTTGACCATAAAAAAGTGTCTTTAGTTACAAAATCAACACTTCTGCATGGTCAGAATAAATTCCAATAAACATAAAAAGCATCATATATTGGTTTATGCCTTCTTGATAAACTTCTAAACAAGAAATGCTAAAGAACTCTAGCTCAGATTGTGGCATTGTGCAAGTTTTATTTAGTTTACCCAATACAATGCGATAGTAACCCAAATTTTCAGGTCGCAGCAACAGTTAGATGAAGAAAACAGATAGAGGGGAAGAGAGTTGAATTCTCGTTTTTCTTATTTGATGTATTCAAGATAACAGAAACTCTAACCTTTCGAGAGGGCTAGTCTCTCCTTATAGAGTATTCTCTATATAAAAAGACCAAGGGGTATTCTTACAATCTTTAAAAGTCCTTGGAAGTTTATTCACTCTTTATACCATTGCTATTTGCCAGGTACTCAGCTAGGAGTAGGAAGAGGAGACGAAATTCAATTTTGGGATGATGTATGGTCGGGGAATGAGGCTTTTGTCAGCTTATTCCTAAACTGGACAATCAATCTGAAAGTAATCATTGTCCAATTTCCTTCTTTAGCAGGAGGATTGAAGGGGGTCAAGTGCTTTCTAGTGGAATCTACATCTGAGGTCTACCAGCAGAGGGCGGTGTGAAAAGGAGGAGGGTACTCTCCTAGAGTTATTGAAGGAGTGTGTGTTGCAGGATAGGAAGGGCCGAATAGTGTGGTTTAGAAAGGCCTTTAGGGTTCTCTCTACTAAATACTTCTTCTTCTTTTTGTTTGATGCTAACAAGGTTATTCCATCTCATCTGTGTCAAGAGATATAGAAGGCCCCAGTTCCTTCTAAAGTCAAGTTTTTCGCATTGGCCCTTGAGAAAGTTAATACGGAGAAATGGTTCAAAAACGCTTTTCAGGGCACTGTCTTTCTCCTTCGTGTTGGCATATATGCAAGCAAAATGGCGAATCAATTGATCATTTGTTTTTAAGGTGTCCATTCTCCATTTATGTATGGGTTAGGTAGAGGAATCAATTTCGCATCTTTTCAGAGATGAGTGAGTAGGATGTTTCGTTCAGTGCTTGCCCCTTGTGGGAGGAGTTTTGCATGAGGAGGCGAGCTTATTAGTTGGTAGCTAGCCTAGCAGTTCATTAAGGTCAAGAGCCTTCCTCCAAATCTGATTTGGGAAGAATCTTTGTCGCTCGGATCTTTTTGGGTTAGAAATAATTCCTTATCTTTGGGGTGCTCCATTTCGGAGTGGCTGCGGGGGTAGGAAAACATTTTGTAATTGGTGTTGGGGGTTGGGTTTGACTAGTTTGAGGTTGGCCTTGGTGTTTGATTTTGTCTCCTTGTATTTGTAGCTTTCTTTTTATATCAATAAAATTCTTGTTTCTTTTAAAAAAATAATAAAAATAAAGTAAAAATAAATAAATAAATAAAATCTAGCCAGTTAACTATCCTTATGATGCAGAGTTGCAATAACCATTGTTGTCCTGTTCATGTTCTCAGCGGCCATTTCAGTAACCACCTAAGTATTTTCCAAGTTTAGACCACTCATAATGGAATTCTCTCATTACAGTAAGTCATGATAATTGGGGGCCTAACATTACCCCTAGTTGCAAGAGACACCTTGTCCCCAAGGTGGAAGGAAGAAAATTGAGTGGTAACAGTGTAGAGCGCGTGGATTCAAAATCAGGCAAATCCTTCCATTTGATCAAGAAGTCGATCATACCCTCAAGGCAGTGACTGCCCAATACTTCCTCTGGCTCCTCAACCCATTCCATACTGTGAGCTAGAATGGGGGGACGTGGTTGGACCAGTGCATCCCTGGTCCAACCACGTTTGTTGATGCCAGAAGCTCCAATTTGTAGGCCACAACTCCTATCTTCTTCGGCACCTTGTAGGGTCCAAAGAAAAGAGGAGAAAGTTTCTCATGTAGTTTATTATGGGCCAGTGAACATAGATGGTAGGGGCATAATTTCAAATATACCATGTTACCCACCTCAAAGGTTATTCGCGCCTTTTATTATCAGCTGCAGCTTTCATCTTTTGTTGTGCACGTGAGAGGTGGCATTTGAGTTCTAATAAAATGGAATCACGTTCTTGCAACTATTGGTCCAACATGGCCACACTAGTTGACTGTGTTTCGAACTGTGGTAGAGGGGAGATCACTGACATAAACTGCCCTAAAGGGGGTCATGTTGGTCAAACCATGAAAATGGTGTTGTGCCAATATTCAGCCCAAGGCAGCCATTTGCTTCATTGGCAGGGCTTGTACCATGTAAAACAATGAAGATAGGTTTCTAAACAACTGTTAAGTGCCTTGGACTGCCCGTCAAATTGAGGGTGATATGTGGTGCAGTGATTCAACAAGGTGCCATGTAACTTGAAAAGCTCAAACCACAAATGACTCGGAAAAAACTAATCTCTATCAAACACAATTGAATGTGATCCCATGTAAGCAAACTACCTCCTTAATGAAGATGGAGGCCACTAGTTGAGCAAAGAGAATCAATAATATATAGTAATTTAGTTATATATAATAATTTATTATAATACAGAAAAATATTATATTTATATATAATTTTAATATATTAGTATTATTAAAGGCCAGTTTAGATGAATGAAATGTGCACTTTTGCTCAATCTGTCCACCATTACTAATATAGCGTCAAATCCACCAAACGTGTAATCCTTTAATGAAATCTATCACAAGTTCGTCCCAGATTTGATTTGGAATTGGTAATGGTTGTAGTTGGCCACGAGGCGCAATGGATTAATATTTGTTGTGTTGGCAAGTGTGACAGTGTGCAACAAAATTTTACACATCTACTTTCATCCCTGCTCAATAAAAATTTTGAGCCATTTCATGTGTATGTTTGCACAAATCTAGAGTGTCCACCTACTGCACTATTGTGGTATACTCGTAATAGTGGACGAATCAGCGATGAGTTTCTTGAAAACACAGGTCCCCCCTTAAACAATTGCAACCCTTGCTTCATGGAGTAATGTGGACATTGATTACTCTCCCCTTGCAATTCCAACATTATATTTTGCAAGTGTTCATCTGCTACCACTTCTTTGGTGATTTTCCCACATCCAAAACACATTATACCTATGATGGCTACAAGCGATGTCAGGTCAGTTTCATGGATGTGTGAGAACACATTGGCTGCATCATTATCATGCCCAGGGTTATAGTGCATCTCAAAGTCAAGTCCCATAAGCTTCAATAGCCACTTGTTATAGTTTGGTTGAGATGTGTTGCTCCAATAAGTACTTGAGACTATGACAATCCGTATCTATGGAGAACATGCAACCTAACAAGTAGTGCTGCCATTTTTGCACCAGCAAGGACTATTGCCATCAATGCACATTCGTACACCGATTTGAATCTGTTTCTTGGGGATAAGACCTGGTTGAAAAATGCTATGGGACGTTTGTTCTGCATCAGCACTGCTCCTACAGCAGTCCTGAGGCATTCATTTCTAAAAAAGGGGTTGTGTCAAATCTGGGAGACCCAAAACTAGCAGCGTAGCCATTGCTTCTTTGAGTTTGCGGAATGTTGTATCTGCTTGTTCGTTCCAGCTGTGAAAGAATCTTTCAACTATTGTGTCAAGGGAGAAGCTATTATGTTGTACCCTTTCACAAAACTTTAGTAGTAGCCAGTGAGTCCCAAGAATCCACGAAGGGCTTGCACGTAAGTAGTTCTTAGCTAGTTTTGTATTGACTCAACATTATGTCCATCAGTTGAAACTGTAACACACCTCGAAATGTTTAGGCTTAATTAATCATAAATCAATCATAATTATTTACAATTTAACCCTAATTAACCTCATTCAATAAAGGTTGACCACAGTTAAAATCTGGTCCACTTTACTAATTTAACACAAATAGTGAGGAAGATCAAAAAAATATTTTGGGGGTTGAAATGATAGAATTGAATGACGAACTTTGTATTGAAATGTTTGGATGTTGAGAAGAATCGATAACAAAAATGGAATACTATGATAATTGGGCCAACATTATTAAATGTCCTCATTTTCAGGATACTATCCTCGCACATGCAGTCTCATCAATCTTAGGGTCCCATAATGCCACATGGCATGCCCATAAAAAAAAATAATAAACTTAATTATTATCGAACAAGTTAGTTCGACATGAATTTTAATCTTTTGATGAAACAATAGTATACGAACAGGTGTTGTAGTGATAACTTTCTAAAGTGGTGAAAGTCAAAGTTGTGCATGAATGACACCTTAACCCTCTTCCTGACATATATGCAACACCCAATCACAGTATGACAACACATTCTTGATTAGAACACCTAAATCTCTTTGATTAGACACCTAAATCTAGCTAACACATGATCCTAAATTAATCCTACCCTAACGTAACCCTCCCCCTTTGTTAAACGAGTTGAATAAGAGAAAATGAACACATTTTTATTACTAAGTTTTGAGCTAGGGGCAAGAGTAGAAAACATCGGTAGAGTGTGGAGTGGCCTTGGGAGCTCAAAGAACAAGGAAACAACTCATTATAAGTATCTCTCAACCATCCTTCCAATATGTCACCTATCACACCATAGTTTATGCAGGAAAACCACATAGAAATGGGGTCACTTTATGTTAGATCTTGAGAGTCTTATGGACCATGTTTTGAGACCTTTACACACCACTAGATAATAGTGGAAACCATAATTGAAATGCCACGAGAATTGAAAAAATCCATTACTAGAAGCCTAAGAAATGGTTGACCAAAGTTAGGTGGTGCAACTGGTGCCATTGCTGTAGAGCTTAAACCTGAAGCTCACTTTGAGCTTTGAACTAAACCAATAGGTGGAGATTTGACCCAAATCCTTGATACTATTTGAAAGAGGACTAAACATAGATTGCAATGCAACAAGAAGCTTGCAATTCAAATAACTATAACTTGAACACCAAGTCATCGAAGTTGGTGGTCCAAAATCTATTTCTATGCATGACAGTTAGCAAAAATAGTTAGCTTTAAGGGTAAACATGAAACAATAGGAACCAAATCAACTTCAATTGTTGTAACAATGAGATTCATCGCCAAAAAAGTTATAGCAGCGTCTCAAGAATAACATAAATCAGAGACCTAAAGTTCTCGAACCAAGTGTCCAAAGTTAGGTTGTTACCACAATGACAGTTACTGTCAAGTGTGGTGCAAGAGAGAGATGACCTTGAATCCTTAGAAGCCAAGTGCCCAAACCATCATAGTTTTGTAGAGCACTAAAAGAGGAACAATACGAGCTATAAAACGCATAAAACCAACACCAGCAAGTCCCCAAAAATATGCCTAGAAGATGCTACCATGGTACACTATAGCGATAACTAAAACGCAATCATGAAAAAATTATTTGATTACTACAATAATGCCTGAAATTACCACAATAATTAGAGGGGGTTGCAAAATAATTATTTTTAGAACTTTCGATGTTTCAAAAACTGATTGGCCAGTGATTGGGGATCTTAGGGAAGGATTCTAAAAGACCAAAATGACCAAAAAACACACTTAGAAAGTTGAGATTCAGATGATGGTTTACGTAAGTGGATATATGCTAAAAGTTAGTAATTGTACACATGTAGGTGCAGCTAAGGGTGCACTATTTGTGTAGTGACCTTGTAGAGAAACCCCAGAGCTATTGACTTGCTAATGTGGGTAATAGTTGATTTATTTTTATTTTTTTATTAAACTCGCATATATGTACATTATGAAAAGGTTGTAAGTAAGCACTTAGAGTACCCAACTGCATGTTATATGATTAAATGCATTGTATGATGGTGAATGCAATATATATTTCACAAATGATGAATGAAACATGGTTGTTATGTAAATACCATGCTTATGTGATAAGTGGAAGTATGCATGCCATGATAGAGACCATAATAGGGTGTCAACACGTATCTCAAGTATCATAATTGCATAAGTATAGAATGCATGTAAATATATAACATATGTATACTTGTCTAATTTGAGGATTGAACATGAACAAGTGATGTTGATAGAATCAGCACAATGATAGATGAAATCACTCGAATGACTTTAAGATACATGCAATATCATGTTGTTGACCACATGTAATACACACAATTAAGATAACAACACACTTTTTGCGACAATTAGCCTTCAAGTGCCATTTTTAGTCCACTGTTACGGTGTGATGTTTTCAATGACAAAACTTCTCCTGTGAGGCTTTGATTTAGGGTTTTGATCATTTTTAAAAACCCTCCTTGTGCGAGCTTTGTCCAAGAGATAAAATGATTTTGAAAACCTTTCTTATGGGATCTTGGTTTGAGGTCCTCACCGCACATCTCCCTGTGTGAGGGAGATGTGCAAAAGAGAAGAATGCTCTTTAGGTGATTTTGAGAGAGTGATTGTTGCTGGATAGGAAGGACCAAATTTTGTGGATTGGAGAGCCCTCTAGGGTGTTTTTTTCTAAATCTTTCTTCTCGGTCTTGACTAATTCTAGTAGGATTATTCCTTCCCCCTTGTGCCTAGAGTTATGGAAGGCCCAAGTCCCTTCTAAAGTCATGTTCTTCGCATGGGAGGTAGCTCAAGAGAGAGAGAATATAGGGGACATGATTTAGAAACGTTTTCCAGACCATTGTTTATCCCCTTCGTAGTGCACTTTGTGCAAAAAGAATGGCGAATCAATAGACATTTGTTCCTAAGGTGTTCATTCTCCAGCTCTATTTGGGCAAGATGTTCCGTTTAGTGTGTGTGCCCCTTTCAAGAGGAGTCCTATATTTAGAAACAAACGTATTGGATGGTGGTGTACCTAGCGGTGCTTTGGTGCTTATAGAATGAGCGAAATGCTAAGATTTTTGCTAATAAGAACTGCCCCCCATTCAAATATGGGAGGAATCTCTATCGATGGCCTCTTTTTGGATTTGTAATAGTTCCCTTTTCTTAGGGTAGTTCATTTCAGAGTAGTTGCGGGGGTGGGGAAACATATTGTATTAGGGGACCTTCATATTCGTCCGTTTTGTAGGGAGGTTCTCCCTCTTTCTCTTGTTGCTTGTTCTTTTTGTTATTAATAAAATTTGTTGTTTCTTGTAAAAAAAAATGATGAATACAAATCAATCACAGTTGGCCTTCAGGTATCGTGGGTATGTGAGATTGTGTGCACAATATCACAACTAATTAGATTTTGTCCTTGTGGTATTGTAGGAGCATGTAGACTACCTTTAGACTTGTCTATCCTACCTACTATGGACTAAAAACTAAACTGTTATTTGACACGCCTAATATTGCAATATGTGCATGTTTGTGTTTGTATATCAGTGTTTAATTTGGAAATAGACTTACAGGGTTCATAACACTCGTCCCTCTTATTTTCAAATGCAGATACTCCTTAATTGGGCTTTAGGAGTCAATCATGTTGTTATGTATTCTCTCTTTCTATTATGTCATTCATGGTACCTCATGTGGAACGAGCTTTGATATTTTGTTATTTTCAAAAAAATTGTTACGCAAGCCCTATTGGATAGGGCCCTCGCTATTGAATTCGTAGTACTTAATGTTGGCCCTCGCTAGATGGGGTCATCTCTGACTAGTATTTTGGGACCCACAATATTCGGGAAATTTGATCATTATTGTCTTGGATTTTAATCAAAACTTTTTGTTATGTGAAAATTTCGATTTCCCTGTTCTTATCAGATGACATGATTTCTTTCATTAATGTTTGTATGACAAAATGAAGCACGAAAATGATAAGTAGTATCTCCCTTAAATTATTTAACCAGAAGTTTTTCACATAAAATAAGGATATTTCAACATTTTTCAATTTCAGAAACAAGTTAACTTTTCACTGGCTTACACTATAAAGGAAAGAACAGTCTTGAGAAGTGAATTAACCATGGTTAAAAATAATAATAAAATCAAATTTTTTGAAAAGGTTAAGAAAGTGGGTGTTATAGAAACACCTTTAGACAAGACCCAATGCAGGTACTTTATTCTGGCAAAGATGCAACTCTTTGCATTAAGGTAAAGATTTTTCGCTTCTAGAGCTAAGAATGCTAGCTGCAAATGGTTTTCATGGGACTACAAATCGTTGCTGTAAATTAGTATGTCATCAAAAAACACCAAAACAAACTTACGTAAAAATGCTCAAAATACCTAGTTCATGCGGGATTGGAAAGAAGCAAGGGTGTTAGTGAACCCAAAGGGCATCACCAAGAATTAGTAATAGCCCTATGTGAAATGTCGTCTTTGGAACATCGCCCAATTTAATTTTGATTTGGTTGAAGCTAGATTGTAGATCCAATTTTGAGAAAATTGCAGTACCTTACAACACATCGAGTAATTCATCAATGACGGAAATAGGAAATCTTGTCGGAACTGTCACCTTGTTCAATGTGCAATAGTCTATGCAAAGACACCAATTACCATCTTTCTTCTTAAATAGCAAGATTGGGCTGGAGAATAACCTTTCACTAGGTTGTACTACGCCTACCATGCACGTTTCTTTCACCAAACACTCTATTTCATTCTTCTAAAAAGAAGGATATTAGCATGGACGTAAATTGATTCGTGTTGTCCTCAGTAACAATGAAATGGAATGGTCAACACCTCGTGCAGGTGGTAGATCTGTAATGGGACCAAAAACCTTCTAAAATTGTTGTTGCAGGCATTCATGCCATTCAACATTTGCTTGCAAGGGTGGCCCGCGATTATCAGTCACTTGTTAGGGAGCACAACTCAAACATAATGTCGTGACGATGGTGATGAATCTCTCTCATCATCTTGTAGTAAGATTCTTGTGGGTCCCCAAACAATGCAACAGAAATATCCCATTCGGAAAAGCATGCTCAGTGCCTTTCAATCCACTTCCATTAACCCAAGGATAATGAGCCATTTCATTACAAGAATCAGATCAATGCTCCCTAATTGCAAAGGTCAAAAGTCTTCCATGATAATGAGCACAACCCAAACAGCCACGCACCTTCCTTGTGCCTTGACTCATGATGGTGTTGAGAGATAGAACCATGGCTATGAGCTTCGGCGAATCATCATCACTACAATTGGAAGATGGTATGAGGGATATGTTGTCAACATCTGGTGGATCATCCTCTTCATTTATGATTAAGAACTAGATCTCTTTCCTGCAACAATGCCCTTGGCAATACTTTTGTTACAAAGAAAGCTAAACACCTTGGTAGATGTTTGGAAACATCTCCTTTAGATTCTTCATTCCACATCATACGTCTTCTCAAAAATCTACATCTTCGCCTTTCCCCATTTTCCATCTTAATTGCTTTCTAAAATGAGGGTAAATAGTTGTGATGGATTTCCAAGGGGATCGCCTGCTGCATTTGTTGTTTACCCATGCCTCCCTTCCCTTCACATGCTGCCCATGAATACTCTTTATCATACGAGCCCAAAGCATCCCTTGTTGAGTATACATTTTCCACAATCATTTGCCCATTAAAGCCTTGTTCCTGATCACCAACTTTCCCACTTCCAAACCCCCCTTTTGTGTATCTTTGCAAAGTTGGGCCCATTTGACGAGGCCATAGTTTCAGAATTCTTGAGGTACAGCAGACAAGGGGACAAGGAGAGTTGGGCGTGGAACTTACATATAAACAAAAACATTGGGGACAGCTATGTAGAGGAAGTGACAGAAATAATAAATATGCTGCAGAATTTTCAGCCCTCAAAGGAGAATGATAAACATATGCAGACTGGGGATAAGCATCATGTCTTTACCATGAAATCTTTTAGTAGACAGCTGGAAAGTAGAGACCACGAACCATACTTTCAATATGCGAACCTCATATGAAAAACGAAAGTTACAACAGAGGCTAAGATGTTAGTTTGGCTTATTCTTTTAAACAAATTGAATAGCGTAGATTACTACAAAGAAGGTACCCTAAACACTCGCTACAAGCAACGATTTGTTGTCTGTACAGGACGAAGACACGACACAGCATCTGCTCGAAAATTGCAGAATTCTAAGGGAGATTTGGTTTTGGTGGCAGCAAAAGTGTCCTACCATTATACCAATCACGCTAGGGGATGATCTCATGGAGAATGCAAGTGCTCAACCAAGGAGTCTCATAGAATATAGGAGAATAATCATGTTTGCTATATGGTATAGTATGTGGGAAGAAAGAAACGATAGGATGTTTAATGACATTTGTAGGGATGTTATTAGCATATGAGAGAGATCCCTCATTCTTATTGTACATGGATCTCTACAACTAAACTGTGTCGGAGATATAGTTTTGAGAATTGACTTGGTAATTAGTACAACCTGATGCAGTCTATGTAATATTGTCCAGATAGTTCATCTGGCAGTTTTTCTTTATTAATATATATATTTTCTAGTTTCTTTTCCAATAAAAAAAAAAAAAAAGGTTAACACCTTGACGTGTTGAGCTTGGGCTTCACAGCGCATCAAAGAAATTCTCCTCCTATTGTTGTCTATTGTGGAGGCGAAAGCCTTGGTCATCCACTACACCAAACTGACAAGTGGGTGAGTATTCAACTAATGGCTTCACTATTTCTATCAAGATGGGAGCGAATGTTGCCCTTGACAGAGATGAATCCTGAAAGGATCGTACGGCCGCATTTTTCTCCTCCACAAGTTGTGTTGTCTCCATTATGAATCCCAAGCCCACGAGCCTCAACACCCGCAACTCGACCCTAATGTCCAATTTGAAGCCCTTGAACAAGGTGCTCTCAGGCACTTCATCTGGAAGATCTACCATGGAGGCAAACATCAAATCGAACTCTTGCCAGAAAGCAACGCCTATACCAATCTATTTGATGTCTAAAGTTGTTTCATACAAGCTACTGCACTAAGAGGATTTGAATCTACTTAATAATTGTTTTCTGAGCTCAATCCATTGAGAGAAGTGTAGGTGCACATCCCCCCAGCGAAACCATGCCAAAGCTTCATCCTCGAGGCTAACCCCTACTATTGTAATTCTTTCCTGATCTGATAAATGGTTTATTTCAACGAACATCTACGTCCTAAAAGGCCAACCTTGTGGGTTCTAACCTCAAAAGAATGACATCTCTAGCTGTCATGTGAAACACCATACATCATCCTTTGTTGTCCTTGCTCCATCGCCTAGAAGAAAAGAAGATTGACGAGCCAGGTAGCGAATTCTGCCTTGTGTCAAAGTCCCACATTCCCTGTGGGTTCGAATCCATCAAACGATCGAGCTCTGCCATCATCTACCTTAGACTTGCCCTTAATGATAACCTAGGACATCGAATGCAGGGATTGATGTGTGTCTCTTCAATTGATTGCCGTAGCTTGGCCATGTTATAAGCCATGATCTCCATGTTCCGCTCCAAACTAGGGGTACGTTGCAACTCATTCTTCATCCTTGCACCTCCTTTTCCATCGACTCCATCTTATATCCACTCACCTTGGGGGTCATCAAATGCTTTGATACTAGTTAATAGAAACCCAAATTTTCAGGTGGGAACAACAATTAGGAGAAGAAGACAGAGAGATAGGAATAGAGTTGAATTCTCGTTTTTCTTATTTGATCGATTCAAGATAACAGAAACTTCAGCCTTTCAAGAGGGCTAGTCTCTCCTTACATAATATTATTTTCTATATAAAAAGATCAAGAGGTATTCCTACATTTTTTTTTTTTTGGAAACAGAAACTACATATATTGATAATAAAGATTAGAAAACAGCTATCGGATGAGAAATCCGACAAGACAAAAACCAAATTACAATGCTTGAACAATATTGCCCCCCTTACACATCCATTCCCCAAAAGAGTACCCCATGGAAAGGTTAGAGCTAGATATCCACGAAGCGAACAAATTATTAGATCTCTCCCATATCATGTGAACGTCTCTCTTCTTGTCTTTGAATATTCTTGAGTTTCTTTCCTCCCATATGACGTACCATATTGCTGCCAAAAGAGGTATTCCTACTTAAAAAGGCAAAAAACAAAATCCAGCCAGTTAACTGTCCTTACCATGTGCAATTGTCATAATCATTGTTGTCCAGTACACATTCTCAACAGCTATTTCAATAATAGCCTAAGCATTCTTCAAGTTTGGACCACTCATAATGAAATTTCTTGTTGTTGTCACTTGTATTGTTTTCTTTTGTTTCTTTTGGTGTGAGTCATTATAATTGGGGGCCTAACATAATCAAAGGCACAGAAACAAAGAAATGGGGAAAGAAGAATAGACCAACTCACATAGCATGAAATTAGCACTGGCATGTGTTGAATGGAGGTAGAATCAGATTGTGGCATATTACTTGTGTCACAACCTGCCTTTGTATTTTACACTAATGTTTGGGATCTGTTACATTGCATAACATAAGAGAGGAAATTTTTTGTGGAAAGTTAATGTATGAATGAAAATAATAATAAAAATAAATATATCTTAAGTATTTCATATGAGTAGTGAGGAAAAAAATGGTAATGAAACGTGTTACTGCAGTATTAGAGGAAGTAACTAGGTTGGCTAGGTCATTTTCTGGGCCGCTGCAGACAGACTACTAAGGTAGTGACTGTTAGTCTGTTACTAACCACGGTAGTCTGAAAATTTGGTGGCAGACTAAATTTAAGCTATTTCTTCTCATGGTTGAGTGATTAATTGAGCAGCAACGAACCTCAAGTAGGAGGTGTCAAACTGCATGAAAACATTTACCCAAAAAAAAAAAAAAAAAAAGGATGAGGCAACATGGTTAGCAAGGTGGCAAGGTAAGAATCAACTATAAAAATCCATTCTCCAACAACCACCTTCTTCTTCTTCTTCTTCTTCTTCTTCTTCTTCTGTTTTCTGAGAAAACTCTGCACTTTTTTACCCTCATCTTCAACACTTCATTGCTACAACATGGAGATCCAAACCTCAAGATTTTGATGGCAAATCGAAGGGGTTGGAGAGTAAAATCATATGGTTGAGAATCAAGTCTACAGGAGGACGATTATTGGAAGCAAAGGATCCAACTGATTGAGTTTTATTTCTAAGGTAAATGATTGCTTGAAACTGATTCTTAATATTCTTGACTAAAACAAGCTGATATTGTTGAATCTGAAGCAATTGATGAGTTTATTCAATCATGTACGCTGGAATGGGATGGGAATTAGATGTTTAGTGTGCAGATTATGGATTAATACGTTAGTTGATGCTGTTTTGTGTGGAAATGAGCGGAATCACATGAAAGAATACACAAGATTATATGTTCTAGCCATAGATAATTCCAAACAGAATTTATGTGAACTAGGAACGAAAATTCGACTTCGCCTCAAACTTCGACCTTTGAAAATTAAAATTAATTAGAAGAGTTTGAGAAATTCGAAAGAATTTTTATAAAAATTTGCCAACTTAGAAAGGTTAAAAATACTATATAAATGTTAAAATATGCACAATTTCTATAAAAAATGATGACAACAAATATAAATAAATACATATTACATATAAAAGTATACATATAATGATTTTTAGTGTGTATTTTAACATTAATAATGTTTAATACATATTGTATCCGTTAACTTAAAATTTTTATTAGGGAAAAAAAAAAAAAAAAAAAGAGAAACTTGTTGGCAAACTCTAATGGTCTTGCTAACATAAACCCTAAATCAATTGATAGTTGGTTCACTAGTCGCTACAAGCACAAGTGTATTCGATCTCCTCAATCGATTATAATACACGGCTCTCGTTTGTTGTTCTTCCCCCAATGCATCCCCTTGTAGGCTCTCAGTTTATTTTTCCCTTATCTTTCTTTTCTCTATCGTCTCTCTTCCAAGCTACAACTCATTCTTCTTTCTCTTGGATAGCCACTCGTTAGTTACACATGTTTCTCTTTCAATCTTCTTCATTTATAGAGCGACATTTTTTTTCTAAAATCTCTATGATTATACAGAAGAATTTCAGTGCACTACATAGATTTTTTTCATTAAAAATGTCCTTTTTTACATCTATGCATTTTGTTTGCCAAAATTGTTGAAACTTTGATTTTAAGCGAACTTTGCTGGTTTTTTTTAAAGATTTCAACGAAATTTTGTAATTTTACAATTACCGGTGAACTTCGCTTTGATAGTCAAAATTACCTAATTAATTCGGCTAATTTTCATACCATGGTGACCAATTGAAACCATGAGTTGAATGGGTTAGAGATATTTTTTGTTTAGAAATTTTGAGGAATGATTCCTTGATTAGTGTAGATCATGCAAGCCAAATTTCAGCTCAATTGAACATGATTAGGTAGGGAAATCTACTAGATTGTTCATGATTGTCTCTGTATCCAGACAGAAACTGATTCAGGAAAGTGAGCTCTAAATTGATTAAGTTAGAGACCTCAACTTCTTGGGAAATGTTGTGGATGTGTTTCTGGATAAGTGAAGGTGTTGCATACCTACTTTCAGGTCAATTATACGTGTTTAAGTTGGGTAAATAATCTGATCCTCAAGACACTGACACTGGATCTAAACAGAGACCGAACCAGAACTTTGAGTGATACAAAAACATATCAAATGATGTCTAAAAATTCTGATTTGAAATTCTGGAATACTGTGATATGTCTAATATATGTCAACCAAATTTTGTAACAATCCAATATACGGTTTAGTTGCAGTAAAATTCAGAAAAAGGTTGCGCAAATATGAAAATTTAAGGGAAATAGGCTATGTATAGAAAATGGAAGAATATTGACTTTTTTTAACTCGAGTTGACCATTGGTTGACCAAATTAGGCCACATTAGCACCTTGACTGTCCACATCAGGGATAATCAAAGTTTGACCATTGGGTTGGCCTAGAGTTTACTATGGTTGACTGTTGACCAATGGATGTTATAATTGACCAATTGACTACCAAGTCATTTTTGACTTGGAAAAATGTGGAAATTGCGTGTTGACCAAATAGTAAAAAGAAAGAATAAATTAATATATACACTCACTAAATAACATTAACGTATATCAAATATAGAGGTTAGTACACGAGGCACGTGAATTGAGGTTTGTAGGAAGACCTCGAAAAAAAGTGTTCATACAGTGAGTAGTGTTTATAATATTTCATTTTATTGTGCATGTTACTCTATTTCAAATGTATGTCAATTGCATGTATTATAGTTTAATGGTATAACTGCTTGATGAAATGCATGAGAAAGGGTTTTAAGGGTTCTCCGATGCCTAGTTCTAATGTATTGACTTGTAGAACAAGAAGTTCTCTAAAAATTCCTGAGTAGGACGATAATCAATACATTGTGAATAGGGTAAAGCATTGGTTTCCTTGAGATTGATTGACACAACATATCTATTGGCACCGATAATGAGTCTAATTGTTCAACTAACATCATGTGTCAATTGACACGATAGCAGGTTTAATAGTTGAACAAGTTTTCATTGATGTGCATCATAAAGAATAGCAAATAATGCATGAGAATATTATTATTGTGAATGTTTTGCGTAATGTGCTGTTATTCATCTCATCGAATGCATACATTGTATTTGTAGAACACATGCATAATATTTATTACATTGTTTATGCTACTCACAGAGCCACATTGTTAGGCTCACTACTCTGTCTATTATGGTTCAAGGTCCACTTTGCAGAATAAAGAAAAAGGCATCCTTATCCAATTGTCTCTGCCCATAGAATAGGTATTTTGTTGGTATAACTACTATCAGTTAAGGGAAATGTCTTTTTTTTTCATCAGAAACTAAAGATTATATTATATTAATAAAATATTAAGTACATTGTCAGATGAGAAATCCAACACACAAGCAAAATACATCGGTTACAATGATTGTAGAATGTTTCCCCCATTCCTCAACCATTCCCCAAAAGACAATCCCAGAGAGAGATTTGAGGTAGATATTTACGAGGCAAACAATGTGTTGGATCTCTCCCATATCATGTGGATTTCTTTCTTCTTTTCCTTGAACATCCTAGCGTTTCTCTCCTCCCACACCGTGTACCATATTGCTGCCATGAGAACTCTCCAGTACTGTTTTATTCTAGACAGGTTTCCACTTGCTGCCCCTTGGTGAATCTCTGAATCAGTGGGAGGGATGATGTTTGGGTTCAGATGTGACCATTTCTGCCATATTGTGATAGTCACCTTGCATTCCATGAAGAGATGTTTTGAGCTGTCCACGTTCTCCCTGCACATGAGGCAAATAGAAGGATTTACATAATAATTAGGGAGGCGTCTTTGAAGGTTCTCTCTTGTTTTCAGTTTGTCTAGCCCCCATTGACATAGGAATAATTTCACTTTCAGAAGTACTTTTATGTTCCATATATGAATAGGAGGGTTTGTTGTTGTCTCCAATTCCTCTTGAAGGATCCTTTCCATAAAGGATTTCGCTGTGAAGTAATTCTCCTTTTCTCTGTCCCATACTGGCCTGTCTTCCCCTCCCTCTTCGTTCCACTGGAATTCTTGAAGATCATTTAATAACTGACCCAGTTCCTCCATCCGGTCCTCCCTAATGTTTCCCCCTATGTGTAGATTCCATCCACCTTGACCACCTATCCCGCTGTCGTTTGTGGTCTTGAATTGGGAAATGGCAGCTTCATGTTTGTTTGAAATTCTGAATATGTTGGGGTACTTGTCCTTTAACTTTATTCGACCGCACCATCTATCTTTCCAAAATGCTACACAGTTTCCTTGGCCTATTTTCCAGCTAATGTAAGGTCGCATTTTCTCATAAAGGCTGTAAATTCCTTTCCAAGGGGATTTGTAGCTACTTCTTTTGTTTTGGCCAGCCTCTCTTCCAAAGGCCTTCCTACCATGAACACTTTGGATCACCTTCACACACATTGAATTTGGTTGCTCCATCATTTTCCATATCCATTTCCCTCTCAGAGCCATATTTTTCACCTGAATTCCTCCTATGCCTAGACCTCCTTTTTCTTTAGGTCTACAAACTTGTGCCCAGCTGACCATGTTTATTCTAGATTCAGCATCCTCATTTTTCCATAGAAAGTTTCTCATGTGCGTTTCCAAGATATGAGCCACCGATTTTGGAATTTTAAACAAGGACATGTAGTAGGTTGGCAGAGCTTCCAGAACTGACTTTAAGAGCAACATTCTTCCCCCTCTAGAGAGATAGCTTTTCTTCCACCCCGCAGCTCTTCTTTTCACAGTTTGAATCACGGGGTCCCAAAATCCTATCTTGTAGGGATTTCCTCCTAGAGGCATTCCTAAGTACATCGTAGGCCATTCCCCTTGTCCTATTTGCAGCATAGCGGCCAGGTTGTCAACTTCCTCCTTTTTTATGTTAATTCCCAACAATTGGCTTTTTGAGCCATTTATTTTTAATCCTAACAGGAAGCAGAATGTCTGCAGCACCTTCCACGTTGTTTGGACTTCCTCTCTACTGTTTTTCATGAATAGAAGGCAATCGTCTGCAAATAGTAGGTGAGTTAGTTGATATCTGTCTTTGCCTACCAACATGCCTTGTATTGTCTTTGACTGAGCAGCATTTTCCAATATTCTTGTAAAATTGTCTGCCACAATGGTATACAGGAATGGAGATAGAGGATCTCCCTGTCTCAGACCTCTGTGGCCAGCTATCTTCCCTCGGGGTCTTCCGTTTATAAAAACTAAAAAGTTTGTAGTTTTGAGACATCCCTATATCCACTTCCTCCATGTGGTTCCAAATCCTTTTTCCTCTAGTACATAGTCTAGGAATTGCCAACGGACAGAATCGTATGCTTTTGCAAAATCAACTTTTAGAAGGAGACCTTGCCTTCCATTAAGTCTATAGTCCTCTATTGCTTCATTTGCTATTAGCACTGCTTCTGTTATTTGTCTGCCTCTAACAAAAGCTAGTTGGTGTTCAATGATTGTAGAAGGCAGGACGTTCCTTAATCTGTTAGCTAAAGTTTTAGCTATTATTTTATATATGCTCATAGTGAGACTAATTGGTCTGAAATCCTCCACCCTTAAGGAGTTGATCTTCTTAGGAATTAGACATATGTAGGTTTCATTAACTCTCTTGTTAATAATTCCATCCTTATGAAATTCCTTCATACACTCGAAGATGTCATGTTTGACTGTCTCCCACTCTTTTTGGAAAAAAACCATTGTGTATCCATCAGGTCCCGGAGCTTTTCCTCCATCACAGCTGAACACAGCCTCTTTAATTTCTTCTTCCTCGAAGTCACGTTCCAGCCATTTGCTATCTTCCTTAGAGATTCCATGCCAGTTGATCCCATCTACCCTCCATTTTTTATAATTCAACTCCTGATATTGAGTCGTGAAATACTCTAAGATCATTCTTTCTATTTCCTCTTCATCTTCCTGCAGGTTACCTTCGTGGTCCTCTAGTTTTGTAATTGAAGCTCTGGCTCTTTTGAGGGAAAGAATTCTGTGGAAAAATTTGTCGTTGATTTCCCCTTCTTTTGCCCATTTCAGTTTTGCCCTTTGCCCAAGTTTCCTTTCCAAAATATTTTGGGTAGTCTGCATTTCTTCAATTATTTTCCTTCTTTCCTGGATTAACTCCGGACTATCTTCAGTTTGTAGATTCTCGTCCACTTGAATTAATCTGTCTGTTAGACTTCGGTGTGTTACTTCATCTTGATCACCTTGACCTTGCCTCCATATCTTTATTTTGTCTTTGAGATTTCTTAATTTGGACATCATCCTGTATCCTGCCCATCCCTGACTAGTATCCTTCACCCATTCCTTTCTGATTAACTCCTGAAAACTCTTCTGTTGGAGCCACGAATTCTCTAGTCTAAACAGGGCTGGACCCCACTTGCTCTCCTCCGTGTCCAGAAGGAGAGGCCAGTGATCCGATGTTATTCTCTGCAGTCCCCACACTTTTTGATTCTTGAAAAGATCTCCCCACTTGTCATTATACATGAATCTGTCTATTTTAGACATTGCTGGGTGATTTCGATCATTGCTCCGTGTGAATGAGATGTTTCTCATGTCCGGTTCTTGCAGATTCATTTCCTGAATCCATGCATCAAACTTCTCCATAGACTTCGTGATATGTTTGCTTCCTTTCTTTTCCTCCATGTTTCTAACCATGTTGAAGTCTCCTCCCAGGCACCAAGGTCCCTGGACATAGCTAGAGACTACTGCTAACTCAATGAGACAGTTTTCCTTGCCCTCATTGTCGCAGGGACCATAAATGGCTATATACCACCAGCTTCCCATGTCCTTACTATTAATTTTGACTATTATCGAGTAGGTTCCTTCCCATCTTTCTTCCACTGTCATATTTCTTACGTCCCACATTATCAGGATCCCTCCTGATATGCCCTCTGCCGACAAATAATTCCAATCCACAAATCTTTTCTTCCAAATGGCTCCGATTAATTCGTGATTCACTACTTTCTTTTTGGTTTCCTGAAGAGCTATCAAGTCTGCTTTTGCAACTGAAATTACACACCCGATTGCTCGTCTTTTGGAGTCTGACCCACATCCTCTGATGTTCCAGCTAAGAATCTTCATGGTTCAAAACGTCCCCCAAGAGTAGCAGCCCAGCCTGTTATGCTGCTATCAGTTGAGCATTGATCGATAGCAAAAATTCGCTGATTCTTTGATATTCTGCCATCTGTGTGTTCCGGTCATTTTCATAGCTCCTCTAACTTGATAACATTTGTTGTTCTCCTTTTGACATTAGCATCTTCTGTTGCTGAACGCCTCTGCCTTTGTCGGTATTGTCCTGGCCTTCCTTTCGCTCACTTTGTTGTTCGCAGAAATCCCTTTTCCCTTCTACCGCCCAAGAAGAGGAAGAGTATGTGGGGTCTGTGTGAGTGAAACATACCTGGTTCATTTCCACTTCCGCTCCCTACTTCTCGTCCTGTGTCGTCCCTCCATCACAGGCTCCTTTGTCTTCTTCTGTGCATGTCTGTGCCACGTAGTCTGTCTCCAGATTATCCATGCATGCATTATAATCTGATTCCGATACACTATCAGACTCACTCGTCTCTATCTGCCCAGCCCAATAGGCCATTATCCCCTTTTTGTTCCTCTGGGCTTTATTTGTAGCTCTTTGGTATATCTTGAGTGTGGGCTCGTTTCTCGCTGGCCCGTGTTGTATAGGTGTCTTTCTTTGTGGGCTTCTATTGGGGTAGGCCTCACCCCACTCGTCTGCTCCGTCTTTTGAGCCCACATTCCTGCGTGTTTTTGTCGTTTACTCAGGGTCTTCCGCTCCTCTATTTGTTTATTCCTTTGGATATTGTCGTCCTGATCTGTCTCTATCCGATCCAGATCCATTGACCTGCCATCATCACTTTTTCTGCTGCCTTGACCTGTCGCACCGTCTGACCTCTAAATTGCCTTGTTTCTTGTCATCTGGTCTGTCTCGAGATCCGTGCCATCCTCTTCGCCGCTCGAGATTTCGACCTTGTCAGTTCTCCGGCCACCGTATTTCCACTTATGGGCAGTCGATAGGCTACCTCCGTGTTTTCCGGCGAACTCATCCAGAATTTTCAAGCGCAGTTGACTGATTCCCGATGCCCAGTTTCTTTCAAGCTCAACCAGTCTCAATTCCTGAACTCCAGTATCATCATAAATTTCAAAGTCTCTTGGTAAGAATCCTGATTCGTGTCCTCTTAGCAGTATGAACGCCATCTCCATCGACGCTGATGATCTAGTTATATGTGCTATATCTAACAAGCCGCCACATGCCTCTCCGATCTTACCAAAAGTGTAGATATTCCACTTCTCCGCTTTGATTCCTTCTATCCCCATCCAATTATTTCTATAAGCTACTCGGCCTCTGCTGTCTACCAGTTCCTGTGACTATTCCTCCAGGTAAAATCCTCCAATCTGTGTCTGATATTTCCCAGCCCGTAGGTATTTCATTTCGTCTTTATTTTTGCAGTATAGAATCCCCCTCGCGACGTCCAGCTTGCTTATAAATATTTTCCTCTTCAGCATCTGACGAATCGACCGTTCGATCACCTTCCATGAGGTTTCATCCGAGGTTCGCATGATGATAAATCTCTTGGGGTCTGCTTGTTGCCTTCTTCCATCTCCCCTTCTCTCATCCCTGCCTTCAGCCCTTATGGTTCTTCGTAGTCTGCCGTTACCTTCTTCCTCCCGTTGCCAAATTTCTTCTTTTTTGGTTCTATTTTCTTCCTCTGCCACCTTACCTTTTTTTTCCTGCTGCTCCTTATTCCTCTGGTATTCCTTGAACTCCTCCCTTGTTTTCCTCATGATTGCTTCTTCTATGACGTCGTCCAATGCTTTCCACAACTTTCTCCATGCCTCCGTTGTTGATTCCTCTGGAACTAGAATGCTTTCCACCTGCCTATTGGCCATTTTCGCCAGTTTAATGCATCTTCCCCTTTCGTTTACCAGCACCTCCTTGATCAGGTTGTATCCTATTCCTCGAAAGACACCAGTGGTTTTAGTACTTGTCCCCCCTTTGATAAGTGTCTCCACCTTCTTCCTGAACCAGACTATTGCTTCTTTAGTAATTACTATGGTGTAGTGTCTGGTTTTTGTCACTTCCTGTATTAAGACTTCCTTACTATACCGAGAATGAATAGTGAAAAGAATTTGAACTTTGTTTGGAACGAGGTGTAGTTCCATTTCCCATTCCTCGTCTTCCATACTGTGCACTTATTGACCCGTCCAGCTCGGCCCCTCCTACGTGTGTCTTCCTTTTTTCGAAAACTGGTCGTGTGGGTTGCCGGTTTTTTCTGGATTTGTCGTTTCTTTCTTCTTTGGACTACGGTCCATCCTTCCTCTTCGTCCTCTTTCTCGTCTCTGAGCAGGATATCTTTCCACGTATCTTTTGGCCAGCCTTCAACCGTCTTCCATCGCCTGTTCCATTGTTCCTCTTTTCCCTTCTTTCTTTCCTTAGAGACTTCTTTTTTACTTTCAGACCTGCTATACCTTCGTCTTTCCACTATGGTCTTCTCTGGTCTTTCTGTGTGCTTTGATTGTTTTCCTGCTTGCGTTTTCCTTGACCAGAGCTCCTCGTTCCATTGTTTTCTGGTTACTTCATTTCCTTGTCGCCGTTCGTTTCTTCTTCGTCGTTCGTCACTTCGTCCCCTTCGGTCGTCCATCCCCGTCGTTCTCTATTTTTTTTATTTTAGGGGAAATGTCTTTTGAAACTTCAAACAAACATACTAATATATGTAATGTTATATAGTAAACCATTTGAATATAATTAAAAATGTAATGCATTCTAGCTTTAACGTATATCATTTGCAATGGTCTCAATGATTTATGGTTGTTTGGTATTGATAGGCTTAATAGTAATGCACCAAGTTGTGGAGCGAACAACGACTAAATGGATCATTGTGCTGATCAGGCTGCCCGTAGAGGTGAATATGAGGTCCCGACATCTTGATATTGAGATATAACATTGCATGAATTTGAAGCATTGCCCTGTTACTATGGATTGGTATCATGTAAGGAATTAACAAACATCAAGCATTTTCCAGTATATTCCACTATATAGGGGAATGATTTTCATTTTAAAAAAAAAAATAAAAAAAAAAAAATATATATATATATATATGTAGATTTATTGATGGAATGGATAACACAAAAGGTTGACGATACAACTTACCAACCACTCAACCCTACCCTCCTAAAAAATATTTTCCCACCCTCTCAACCATGCTGACATTGAGTAACCCAAAGACATTTGATAGTTACTAACCCAAAAAGATGCTAAGTACTGAGATTCCCCCCAAAGCAAGACAAATGATATGGATATCTCCTCAAATATCTGCACATTCCACTCCTTCGATAGGCACCAAATCACTGTCATACTCGCTATCATCCAATGACCTCACCCCGCGGATTAACCTCCTCCCAAAACCGAAATAAACTAAACTGGAGAACTTGATTGTTAACTTTTGAAAAAATCGGGAAGTGTCGCTTCTACCTGTCCCGTGCATCTCTAGCATAAAAGCAACCCAAGAAGATATAATCAACCGACTCTCCATCATGCTTACATAACTGACAGCAATGTGGAGATAAATATAGGTTTAGGAGCCCCTTTTGCACCATCTCCCCGGTATTGACCTTCCTCAAAGCCACTTCCCACCCAAAAAAAATTTAACCTTAGATGGGATAGAAGCTTTCCAAAGATCCATTAAGATTAGAGAGAACTGAATCGTCGCATTGTCCAATAATAGTGAAAAGAAAGATTTTGTAGAGAACTCACCCGATGAATCATTGATTCACACTACTCAATCATTCCTGTCATCCAGTACACAGTCCAAAAGAAGCGTTTGAAGACTAGACTCTTCCTCAACACACCTCGGCCCCCTCAAAACTCTCAGATGGAGATCCCATTGTCTGTATAATTGCAGGAACAAATCAACAAAGGCGTCAGTACCCCACCATACATCCTCCCAAAACCTAATCATAAATCCTCAACCAACTCGTAGTCTAGTGTGCTAATCATAGCATTGGTGCAATAAATGAATGAACTTTCAAGGACTCTTATGGGTGGAATTCCTCTTGACCCCCGCGTCACTACCATTAATGTTGAGCTCATGCCTACTTTTAATCACTCTAGCCCACAGATGTTCTCACTCTCTAGGAAATCTCTATAGCCATTTCTCTACCAATGCTTTGTTCCTTGCCACTAAATTCTCAATCCCCAAACCGCTTTGATCCTTCCTTAGTTGTATCTAACGCCACTCTAGAAGATGTAGCCCACTACCTTCCTCCCCTCCCCCCCCCCCCCCCCCCACCCCCCCCCCCCCCCCCCCAAAACAAAAAATTCCTTATTAACTTCTCAATCCTCACGGCTTCGCCCTTCAAAATTCTAAATACTGACAGAATGTAAGTGGGTAAAGCATCTAAAATTGATTTGATCAATGTAAATCTTCCTCCTTTGAATAGGAAAGCTCTCTTCCACCCATCTAGCCTTCGAGCCACTTTAGAGACCACTGGATCCCAAAACACTTGGGATTCGGGATTCCTTCCAAGAGGCAAACCCAAATACTTCAATGGCCAACTCCCTCAGTCACAACCAATTCTTAGTGCCACCCTTTGCATCCACTCCTCTATCATGGAAATTCCAGCCATGCATGTTTTGGCCATGTTAACTCACATACCTAAGATCCAACAAAAGCTCTGCACAATTTTGAGAGCATTCTCTACTGCCTCATCCTTGCCTTCCAAGAATAGGAGAGTATCGTCCGCAAACTGCAAATAGGAGACTTCCATCTTTTCCCTCCCAACCTTAAACCCCTTAAACATATTCATATCTCTTCCCTTATCCAACAGTCTGCCCAAGCAATCCACCACTAAAGTAAACAAAAACAAGGACATTGCATCCCCCTGTCTCAAACCTCTAACCACCTCAATTTTGTCCCTCGGTCTCCCATTTATGAAGATAGAACATGTTGCAAATCTCAAGCACCCATGAACCCACTTCCTCCAAATTCTTTCTTTTGTAGCACAAAATCAAGGAAATCTCAATCAAACATGTCATAAGCTTTCTTGATGTTAAGTTTAACCAACGCCCCCTTACGTTTTCCAACTCTATAATCTTCCACTATCTCATTTGCCACTAGAACTGCATCCATAATATTCTTGTCTTTCACAAAAGCCATTTGAGTTTCTGAGACCGTGTCGCCTACCACTAACTTGAGCCGATTAGCCAAAACTTTTGTAGTAATTTTATATAGACTCGTCCAAAGGCTAATAAACCAAAAATCCGATACCTTTCTCACCACACTCTTCTTTGGAATCAAACAAATGTATGTCTCATTATTGCTTTTATTCACCCTACCCATCAAATAAAACTCCCCCATAACATTCATTAGGTCATTCCTTAATACCTCCCAATTTCTTTGGTAAAAAATCGTGAAAAAACCATCTGGCCCTAGTGCCTTATAGCCATCACAATCAAAGATAGTTTCTCTCACTTCTTCTTTTGAGAACCAACCCTCCAATCTCCTACTAACCTCCTCTGCTATTGGCGCTCATTCAATCCCTTCAATACCTCAAACCTGCTTTTGTTTTGTGCCAAACACTTTGGAAAAGTGTCCCACAATATTTTCTACTATTTTTTTCCTCCTCAAAATTTCACCTTCATCACCCTCCATCTTAGAAATAATAATTGCCACTTTTCTACAATTCAAAATTCGATGGAAAAATTTTGAGTTTGCATCTCCTGCCCTTAGCCACTTAATACGGGCTTCAAGCCATGCTCTTCTATCCATTTCCCCACACAATTTCCATAGCTCCCTTTTCTCTTCCCATCTTTCCCTTCTCCACTAATCGTCCCACTGACTCCCACCCTCGAGTCAATCAAGATACCTAATACACTGTTCTAAGTCTCTTCTCTTCCCCTCCTCAGATTCCAACGGAGATAACCCCCACTCATAGCACTACTCCTTCATAGCCCTCAGTTTTTACATGAATTTGAATCCCTCCGAACTGTATGACCTCCACCATCCATCAATCCGCTCCATGAAGTCTGACCGATGCACCAAGCAACCATCCAACCAACGGTTTGGAAGTGCTTAGTTAGACAAGCCAATGATCGGATACAAATCTACCTCACACTTCCTAATGACAAAACGGAAAAATGTTTGCCCATCCACCACCAAACAGAAATTTATCCAACCTACAACATACAGGATCTCTTCTAAAATTGGACCATGTGAACGTGTCATTACATAGAGGGGGATCATAAAGGTCGATTTATCTAATCAAACTATCAAACACCTTTATGTTTCTAGTAGAGCGTCCATTGTTTTTTTCAGACGCATATCAGACCTCATTGAAATCACCCCATACACACCACTTGTCACTGCACAACACACTCAAAATTGCCAACTCATCCCAAAATAACCCCCGGTCTCGCCTACTACATGGTCCATACAACCCAGACAGCCACCATTCCTCCCTGTCAAGATATTTAATCTTTAGTGAAACGGAAAAGTTTCCAATTAGTTCCTCAGCCATCTCGTACCTTCTGGTTTCCTATTTCACTAAGAGTCTTCCCACTGTGCCAACTGCCAGCATGTACCACCCAATCCTTAAACCAAGACTGCCACAGGGCCCCTACCAAAGCCCTCCCACTGTTCTTTTTTTAACCTCTTGAAGGATGATAATATCTAGATTATTGACACCAATCAACCTTTTCATCATTCTGCACTTATCCAGCGATTCACACCCTCTAATATTCCATGATAATATCTTCATAGATAGCTTCATTCCCTCTTATTCCCACCAGCATGAATAATCTTCACTCCTCCTTGTCATCCCCCCTTCTAGTCTTCTCCTTTTCTAACTTGATCAGCATAACATTAATTTGGGGCTAAAATGATTCCACTTCATCCTTTGTAAGTGTCTCCATAGATTTGTTAAATATCCCATGAGATTGGCTTGTCTGATTTTCTATTGGTAATACCTGCATTCCACTTCCACCTCTAACATCCTTAGAATTGGACACTATGGAGATGGAGCACTCACCATATGGAGAAAGGATGGCAGTTCAAACGTCTTCAACTCTTCCGTATGCCGTTCCTTGAAAAGACAAGTGTGTAGCAGCCCACTGTTCATTCTCTTCTCTGCTCTCATCTTCCCCTTTAGACAGCATCTGATCATCTGAAGAATTACTGCAGTAGCTCAATCAATCAGCTCGATAAGAATCTAATAACTCATTTTTCCCCCCCCCCCCCCCCCCCCCCCACAATTATCACTAAACAAAACTGAATTTTGGAGCTTCAGACCAATCCTTGCTTTTCCACTCCTTACTCCTTGAAATACACTATGAGCAAACTGTTGGAACCTGACCTTCTGTTTGAATCTCCTTTTATAGACTTGGAGAAACTGATTATCAATATATATTCTCCTGTTTCCAGCTTCCCCCTTTGATTTTTGCTCTGCTCTATATTATCTGTATAGAGGGTCTCCATGTGGGCCCTACACCAATTTAGCCCATCAGCCACCTTTGCTATTTGATTTCCATAAGATTGGCCCGCACGAGCCCCTTCTACACTATTCTCTAGACTATATCTGACATGCCTTCTATGTTCTTGGGCCCCACCATTCTCAAAACCAGGCGAAAGCCCATTTGTTACTTCGTGGATCTCATGTGCTTCAAGCCCGCGATCCATACCCTGTCCATAACAGGGTTTGTGGGCCCCACCAACGTTTGGCCCATCATCCTCTTCGATCCGTGCAGTGAAGCCCACTACCCCTGCCTACGATTTTTGACCCTCTTTTTGCAAACCAGACTCCACTGTTTGACCCTCCCTAACATTACCGCCCCTCAAATCAACAACATCAGCGTCTGCTCCTCCTCTACTTGCACTACTGTACCTGCAACCACTCCCTATATTTACAATAAGTCCCAACGGAGAAAACTCGTGTCGCGACTTCTGTCCTTCCCAACTAAGCTTTCTGTTATCTGTATCATGCACCTGCTCCATCGTTTTCTCCCCCATTAGTGTCTTCTCCGTGCCGTCGTACCACCAATCCTCTGAACCTGCGCCACCTACCCCACTTTTCGCAGGACCACTACAGTGCACTGTATCGTGTCGTACATCCTCGTACAACTCCATTGACCCTTCCTAGCATCAAAATTCACTTGCTCTTGCCATCAAAATCGATTGTTGTCGACGCCTAGCTTCATCCTCACCCATTTGCAAAATATCATCTCTTCATTTTCATCGTTTTCGTCACCAACAAGATCTAGGTTGGTATTGATGGCCATTTTTTATTCCACCATCTTCATTCATCTTCGTCCTCGATGTGAACACTGAACAACCTAACTGAGAAAACCAAACCTCCCGTCCGAATCTCCATACAATCTGGTAGGAACCTGCTACTCCACCTTTCGACATTTGTGTAAGTTGTATCAAAAGAGGCACCTTCAACTGTGGGCATATCCATTTGTAGTAAACCGCCACACTTCTTACAAATCTCCTCAAAGGTAGATTTTTGCCAGACACTTAATGGTACACGTTCTATTCCAATCCACGCCCTTCGATAGCAAAATACCCTACTATTCCATTGTAATTGCTCCTCCCAAATTCGAATTTGATAATTTAGTACAGTCTTCAGCTTCCCCTTCAGTAGCAACACCCATTCCTCCTTCGACTTACATTTGTAAATGGCTCAGTCTCCACACATAGGAATCAAAATGCAAGATAACTATGTTTGCTGAAAGACGTCTTCTTCAATTGATTCCCAATCAACCTCGTCTGAGAATCTCATGAAGACCAACCAGTGCCTGCTGTCTTCACTGTTTTTGATAACCTTTTTCTTTGGTGTAAATCTCTTTGTATTGAATCTCTGACTTACATTATCCTTTGCATGAATTTGATCCATTCCCTTATCCATTTTGCCTCCCCTGATTACTGTCAGATTCTGGCCTTTCCTACTCTGTCCTCCTGTATTGGAAAAAAGTTCCTCCAAATTTGTAATCAACCCTCCCCAATTTCGATTTTTGCCCTCCTCTTGGGCAATGATCCTTCTATGAAAACCCTTCTCAATCTTCGTTAGCCTCAAGAAGCTGCCTCTGTTATTGGTGAATGTTTCAGCTATCATTAAATACCTCATATTCCTCCACACTCTCTTAAAAACACCATTTCTTGCTTGCTAGGTGGCCTCCATCATATTTTTCCTGTCTCCACATCAATTTCTATTCGATATAGCTTGAATTTGATATATTCCTCTATGAACAGCACAACCCATCGGTTGGATTTCCAGATCTTCAACCCTTGCATATTTCTTTCTTTGATTTCCAGACCTTAAATCACTTTTCTCACAACCATAGATGGCCACTGATTCTGGGTCATCAGCGGAATGATTTTCATTTTTTGAAACCAAGATAATGGTTTGTTACTAAAAAAATTATGTGGAACAACTATCTGGAGCTGAGATTTCCACCACTAGGAAAAGAAGCATGATAATTATTAGCTATTTGAAACTTTTACCAAGAAGAGAAAAAAAATATTAAGTCGTTTCCTCCAATGACAACAAGCATGAGTGTCTTCCTAATATTTATTTCTTTTTTTTTTCAGAGAGAAAACAGAACTTTATTGAAAACAAACAGTGAACATAAACACAGGGCCTGATACATAAAAAGCAGCAGAAAAATCTGCCGGCATCCCATAAGCCAACAAACCTCCAAGAGAATCCCAACACACTCCCCCAAGGATACTGACCAAGACACTAATTTACTGTACTTTAATCATTCATTTTAAAAGATTCTTAAAAGACTAAATGCTGCTAAAGTGCGAGTTTTGTTTCCATTTTGCAAATATGATGAGGTTATTTAAAGGAAGAACTTCCACAAATTAATTACAAAATCTGCTATATCCAGTTGGGCATTTCGAAGTCTAAACTTTAAAAATAAAAAATAAAAAAAAGGAGATTGGCTTCTTTATACAAAAAAGTGAAGCAACAAGCTAAACATAGGAAAGTTAGGGAAGGAGAGATGATGCTCACCTCCAGAAAAATGGTGCCACCACCACCTAAGCCCTGCAATTCCAACAAGACTTCATGCAAGTTTCCTACCAGAAAACAAGTTTTCACTTAATCATTCTAAAGACAGAATACATGCATTTATGTATCAAACAGTTTTTTCTACATATAAAAACACAAGTCGCTTCCTCTTCATAAGTCATGAAAAATGATCTTTATCAAATACTCCTTTCTCATGTCAGGATATAATCTAGTGTCACTGATGAACAATAGTCTCATCATGCATATGCAAACAATTAAAAAATGAAAAAAAAAAAAAGATAATTACGAAAGGAAATGGTTTGAAGTTGGTAGCATAAATCAGAATTCTACACGCAGACACAAAAGGAGTATATTATGGATTCAAAATTGTAGAGGGCAAGGATCTACATACTCAAAAGGTAAAAAGATGAACAAAGAACATGACGATGAATATCATTTCTTACAATCCATGATTATTCTCTGATGAAAAGGTGCCAGTAGCATTCTCACCGTCGCATAAAGCCTCCAAACCGATCTGTGCATTACCCATACGCTTGTGCGGAGTTACAAGGTTTGCATCCCAAGCTGCAACCTGAAATTTCACAATATAAGAAATAAGATCATCAAAGGTCATGTAATATAAGTATCAACCAGTCATAATATGGTTTGCATTCTGCTACTCCACCTGTTCTAAAGAAGTAAAGAATCAATTGAGAGGAAGTTCAGATCCTTAACAAACAGTCCTCATTAGAAGATTATCTAGCATTCATTGCATAACAAGAAGTTCTTGTCAAGAACTACCTATGTAACTAACCATAGATGGTTGATGGTGAATATGGTTGAAGCAGAATCATAGAATTGGGTGGGGTTCTTTAAGAGGGATTCTTTAGGGACAACCTCCAGTAAATTTGCAAATGTTTTCCGTTTTACAGGAGCCGAGGGAATATCTAAATGTTTTGAAACTTTTTTTGGTTTTGTTATCTTTCTAATGGAGAACCTGAGCTCCTCTTTAAGTATCTTTCTTCGTTGTAACTCTTCCTTTTTAGCACACTTCTTCTCTGTTTCCTCTTTCAAAAAAAAACAAAAGAAGTTAACTTGCTGCTGACTGTGATTGCCCACCCAGAACCTTCCATATACATATATCTTGCACACCTTTATTGATCAGTACAATCTAATATTATTTTTCAATCTGTTCCTAAATTTATTTTGCATTTGCAAATCTAGACCTCTAAGAAATATGTTTTTTTTTTTTTTTTTTTTTGAAATAGAAACTAATATATTATTTATGAAAGATAAGTACAAAAAGGCCAGATGAGGTATCCGGCATTAGTTTTCATTATGCATACAATGCGCTATAAGAATAGATTGGAGGATTGAACCTCCTTTACATAACCAGTCCGAAAAACTATATCCTAATCCTAGCTTTGAAGTAGAGATCCAACTAGCAAACAAAATGTTTGATCTCTCCCAAAGCATACTATTCGATCTTTCAGTATTTAAAAACAGTCTTCTATTCCGCTCCTCCCAGATTGTGTACCACACTGCTGCCACCAGGACTCTCCAATGTTGACTTATGTGAGCCCTCCTAACAGGTTCTTGCATTTGGAATCTGTTCTCCGCTCCAGGGGGGCATATTGCCTTGTGCTGTCTGCTCCATCTTTTCCAACTGCTCGCTGCTACTCTGCAATCCTCCAGCAAGTGAGTGGTAGTCTCTCCTTTTTCCCTGCATATAATACACATAGAAGGTTGTAAGGCATAATTAGGAAGAGTCCTTTGGATGTTCTCGTTAGTCTTAAGTTTGTTAAGGCTGATTATCCACATTAGAAATCTTGCTTTCATAGGAGCCCTTGTTTTTCGCACAAAATCTGCTACCCCCTCTGGGTACTCAGTTGTATGACTTTGAAGCTTTTCCATTCCTGATTTGACTGAAAAAGTCCTAGATCCTTCTGCAATCCAGCACGGCTTGTCCTCCCTCTCTGTATCATTTAGGCTGAAACTGTTCAGCCGGCTCAAGAGATCCCCAACTGCCCCAATATGCTGGTCTCCTATACTTCTTGGCAAGTGCAGATTCCAACTCCACTGAGATTTGCTATCTGCTTGGTCCCTATCCCTAAAATCTGCTACCGATCCATCTTTCCTTGTGCAAATGCTATGTAATCTGGGAAAGTCCTCTTTTAGGGTCTTTTGGCCACACCATCGGTCCTCCCAAAATCTAACATGCTCCCCATTTCCTATCTTCCAACAAACATGAGACCTGAATTGATCGTACAAACTGTGGATGTCCTTCCAAGGGGCTCTATGACTACATTTCTTGTTGACCGCTGCTTCTCTTCCATATCCCCTAGATCCATGGATGCTCTTCACTATGTTGGCCCATAGTGTGTTTGGCTTTTCCATCATTCTCCAAAGC
>JAJIYU010000507.1:0-49625 GCA_030144865.1 Tinospora cordifolia
GTTTGAGACCATATATGGCTTTACGAAGACGACAAACTTTTCCTGGTGGATGGTTAAGACCTTGAGGAGGTTGTAAGTAAACTTCCTCAAGTAAGTCTCCATTAAGAAATGTATTTTTGACATCCATTTGGAGCATCTTCCACTTGCGAACGGCAGAAATCGCAAGTAAAGAGCGAAAAGTCGCGAGGTGAGCAACTAGAGCAAAAGTTTCCTCATAATCAATATCGTATTCCTGTGTGAAACCTCGAGCAACGAGTCGTGCTTTATAGCGTTCTATGGAGCCATCGGCATGAGTTTTAATCTTGAACACCCACTTACTTCCTACTACAGTTTTACCTTGAGGCAAGTCAGTTAAATCCCAAGTATGAATTGTTTCCATAGCCTGGAGTTCTTCGGCTATAGCTTGTTGCCATAACGGGTCAGATTTGGCCTCGCAATAGGTGGTTGGCTCATACAAAGTGGCTAGGGCAAAAAAACAATGATAATCTTGTAGGTGGGATGGAAGAGTTCTTACCCGATTAGAACGTCGTAGTTCAGATGTAGGAATAGACTCAGGTGATGTGTTGATTGGATCAGCCAACGTTGCAGGTAAATTAGTTCTGTTAGATAAGTTGGAGGTTGATGAGCTTGCTTCATCTACATTAGAGTCAGAAAATATCTCGGGAGATGAATCAATGAACAGGAAAGGGGAACGAGGTGATGGGGATGTTGTGTAAAGAGACATAAACGGTCGATGTTCTCAGAATTGCACATGGCGAGATGTACGTTGTCTTTGTGCAATGGGATCATAACAACGGTAACCCTTATGTTCAATGCCATAACCGAGAAAACAACAAAGTCGGGAACGAGGTTCCAACTTGGAACGTTCATGCGGAGGTAGTAAGACAAAGCATACACAACCAAATGTTTTTAATACGGAATAATCAGGTGTTTTTCCGTAGAGGATTGCATATGGAGTTTGGTCAGCTATAGTGGAGGATGGAATACAATTAATAGTGTAGATGGCAGTGAGTGCAGCTTCTCCCCAAAAATGTTCAAATAGTTGAGAGGAAAGAAGAAGAGATCGAACAGTATCCAAAATGTGTCGATGTTTTCTTTCAGCACGACTATTCTGCTGAGAGGTATATGGGCACGAGCAGTGGTATAAAGTCTCACAACTCTTTAGAGTTTCAAGAAAGGCAGTGGATGTGTATTCTGGGGTGTTATCACCATGAAATATTTTGATCTTTTTTTCAAATTAAGTGTGAATCATTTTTTGAAAGGAACGGAAAACATCAAGCAATTCTGAACGATCTTTTAAGAGATATAACCACGTATATCTTGAAAAGTCATCAATAAAGATCACAAAATATCTAGATCCACCTTTTGTAGGTATGGGAGCAGGACCCCAAATATTAGAATGGACGAGATCAAAAGGGGCTGATGAAATTGATTCATCAGTTGACAATGAATGCAATCAAAATTTTCAAAATTGACTTGACCTAGACAACCAGTTGAAGCTAAAGTTTGAATTCGAAACAAAGATGCATGGCCAAGGCGTGAATGCCATAAACCACAGGTAGTAACTGACGCAACAATAAAAGGAGCAGAGGAAGGTACATGTAGAGAAGTAAGCTCAAAAAGACGACCAACTTTACGCCCGGTCCCAATCAGCCGCCCTGTCTTCTGATCCTGCACATCACATCCTTTATTAGAAAAAGTTACAATGCAACCATTTTGGACAAGTTGACCAACCGAAAGGAGATAAAGGGACAATTTAGGAACAACAAGTGTGTTAGGAAATGAGAGATTAGGTGTGGAGATATTACCAACAGAACTAACAATCATACTTGAGCCATCAGCAGTATAGATAGAAGAAATGGGTGGAGTCTTGTTACTAAGTGATACTAATGAACTATAGGAGGTCATGTGATTGCAACAAGCAGAGTCAATAAACCAAGGTGATGGATTACTTGATTTAACAGAAAGAGCAGTGGGTGTTTTGGATAGAACCTGTTGCACGAGTGCCTCAAGATCGGCTGTAGTAAGAGACAAGGTCGGTGCTTCAGATGTGGTTGATGCAACAGAGACAGTAGAAGCAGCAATACGACTTGAATTATTTTTATTCGGATCATTTTTTGATCGCCGACAGTCAGAACCACGGTGTCCAAAAAAACCACACTTGTAGCATTGCTTAATTTTTTTCTTACCTTTTCCTGGTACTTTTGAAACCGCAGCAGAGATCTGTTGTTCAAGAATTAGGGAAGTAGTAGAGGTTACCAAGACCTGGTCAGAGGTCATGCTACGTTTGACAACATGACATGTTTCTTCAGAGATTAATTCGGTAAGTGCAGTCTCAATTGTCGGAAGAGGAGTCCGATGAAGAAGAGAGGCACGCGCATGTTCAAAATTATCTCGTATACCCATCATGAATTGAATGAAATGACGATGATCCCGATATGACTGAAAGGCTTTAGTAGAAGCAGGATGCGTGATATCTGGATCAGCTTGAGATAATTGATTCCATAAAGTACTCATTTGAGAGTGATAATCTAAGATTGACTGACCTGGTGCTTGTTTTAAATGTTGTAAGCGAGATTCCAACTGATATTGAAGAGCTAAATCGCTTGAGCAATTATATCGGTTGGCCAAAAAATTCCATGCAAGTTGAGCATTACGAAATTTTGGCAAAAGAATCTGAATAGATGGGACGGAGGTATTGATCAACCAAGATAGAATTTTACAATGAGTACTTGCCCAAACTTCGTGTCGTTCTTCAAACTCAGCGTCAGTCTCAGTAGGACCTTGTACAGGTTCTGTCTTTTCTCCTGTGACAAAATGCCACATTCGACGACCTGTGAGAAAAATGGACATTTGTTGTGCCCAAATATTGTAATTTGTCCCATCTAAAATAGTATCAATAGGACGACTAATGTCGTTGCGTGAATCCATTATATATATATATATATAAGAAAGAATGTGGCAAGCTGCAAATAGGGGGGGGGGAGGAGTGGGGGCTGGTAGCAGTAGCAAAAACGGGGGAGGGGGGCAGATGGCAGCAGCAGTAAAAACGAACCGGGGGGGGGCGGGTGCTAGTAACAACAGCAAAAACAAACCAGGGGGGGTGGGGCGGATAGCAGCAGAACAGGGGGGCGATAGCAGCAGCAGCAAACCGGGGGTGATTCAATAACAACAGACAGCAATCTGTCTTGATCGGTCCGAGAGCAGCAACGGACACAGGACAAGAATAAAAAACGGTGATCGGTCTTGATCACAGTGGTGGTGATCAAATAGATCAAAACAGTACGGTGATCAACAGCGGTCGGCAACAACACACATGGAGTAACTAACAATCTGGAAACGAAAATCTGCAACCAGCAACCAGCAATTGCGGAGCAGCAATCTGCAGGTAGCGATCAGTCTGATCGGTGTACCAGAGCAATGTTGATCGTTGTACGATCGGAGCAATGCTGATCGTTGTATGATCGAAGCAATGCTGATCGTTAATAGGGTATTGATCGTTGTCACCCGCTCTGATACCATGATGAATATTGTATTGCTACAATTCTGAATGAATAATTTACATGATGAAATAGGGTATTTATAGTTGTATAATACAGCAAAAAAGAAAAAATACAAGATACCGTATCATATCTTTTAGATATAGAATAATATATTTTGGATACAATATTATTATATAATATCTTATATATAATCTAATATCTTAGATATAATATCTTATAGATATTAGTATAATATCTAATAAGATATATTAACAAATATGATGGGTATAATATATAATGGGGATAATGTAATAAATATATAAGATATTGAATATATATGTTCCATATAGAAATTACGTGCAAGATAAGATATGATATGCCCAATATAGAAATTACGTGCATTAGAATATATATTGGCATATTCAATGCCATTATAAAGGTGCAATAAAGATAATGGGAACTTTCTATTGTCAATCTGTGACAACATGAAAAATTTCGCGCAGTAGATATTGAAAATATAATAGACATTGAATATATAATGAATATATAAGATATTGCATTGCGTGCATATAGAAACTATATATATATATCATACGTGGAAACTTTCCTATGCAAAAATGCCAAAAAATTACAAATTTTGCCCCTAGGAAACTCTATATAAACCCTTTTTCCCTCTCATTCTTCTTCATCCCAGCAAGAATTGATAAGACCCTTCCTGCTCTTTTGACCTCCTTCTTGACATTTAGTTTTCTTTCTTGAGTTGTTCTAAACAGCCAACGGTATAGTAGCAATGAAGTGCTGTGCAAATCTAGTGCTAGTAAGGGAAACGATTTGAGAGTAGCTCAAAAGGTTCAAAAGGAATTTCATTTCGATGTGGAAGTGATTTCTAACTTTTACCTCCTTATTTTGATTTAAATATATCTTGCATGTGTGCTTGTATTCTTAAGATGATTATTTGGAAATTTGTTATAGATATGCATGTTTGCTTTGAAGTCGTGTCATGATTATGCTTATTTAGAATTTATGAATGATGCATGGTATGTATGAGCTATGCTGTAAATGATGTTCAATGATCCTCACCATGCTCATGTGTTATATTACTGATTTAATCCGATTATTGTATGATTTGTCACAAAAAAGAAAAAAAATTTGATTAAGATCTTAAACCACGTACCAGCGCGATAACGACAATTGCCGTGGATATTTCCCAACCTGAAGAGGTAACTGAGGGTCTCGTTGCAAGGGGTTGTTAGTACAATGAAGACTTCACCCCTGAGATAGGGTTCCAAATTAAAGTCATTTTTCTGAACCTAATGGGGGATATTGAGGAGGAAGCTCTTTTGGTCTTAATGTCAACAGTAAACAAGAAAGTGGTTGAATCACCTAATATACGAAAGTGTTTTGACATGCTTGGTTTGCTTGATTAAGATAATGAATTAAATATTTAGAATGATCAACTATGCACGTAAACTCACCCTTCCTCTTTAACATTTCAAAGAATTAAATTTCAAGGTTATTTGGCAGATATTTAGGTCATTGTAGGGCGTGTTGGCCCAAATCGTTTTATTTAAATTTTGAATTTATATTTTGTTGTATTAAATAAAAATCTTATGTCCCCTGTACTTTGAATCAATAAATGATTACGGATTTTATTTCATAGTGACAAAATTATTTATATACGTAGTGTAGAAAGAGATGTACACAGGAAGTTTCTTGGATTTGAGACTTAGAAAGGAAAAAAGGTTAATGTAACACAGGCCTGCCTCACAGGCATCCCAATGTCTAAGAAAGGCAAGAGATAAGGGCAGTAGGGGGTAGCGTGGGTAATTGTGCCCTCAAAGCTATGTGGGCCAGGGAAATGAGAGGCGTGGTGTTACATCGTTGTACCAAAATGACGAATCTCACTATTCTTAGCAAGCAAGCTTGGTGTCTCTTTTGCGATGACAAGGCGATGTGGGTGAACCTACTAAAGGAGAAGTATTTGGGATCTTCTAATATTCTTCATGTCATTCCAAAATGCTACGATTCTTTCATTTAGAAGGGTATCCTACAAGGAATGGACTGCTTGAGGAAGGGTCTGAAATGATGCTTGGGTGATGGATCTGCTATTTGGCTATGGGATGATTGTTGGTTAAATGAAGGGGTGCTTATGCGTTTAATTGATTAGCCTGTTCATCCTGATGATCAAAATGCTAGGGTAGACAATATTATTAATATCAAACAATCTTGCATGTGTTGAGGGATTGTCCAAAAGCTAGGTACATCTGGTATCTAGTGAATGGTAATATTCTGCCTTAGGAGTTCTTCCATATGTCCAACGGTGAGTGACTGAAGAGTAATGTTATGCCCAATTTAGTTGGTTCAATCCATCAAGATTGGTGTCGTACGTTTCTGGCTACAATTTGGATTATATGGACGGTTTGAAATGAATCTTTAATTCAAGGGGCCCAAACTTGTTGGAGGACCATTTTATACAAATGGGAATTGTTATATTTCTCCCTCCAGGAGGCAGGATTTGGCAGTCATAACCTTTCGCATGTTGTTTAGTTGAGATGGATTAACTGAAACCACCCTCCACCAGGTTGGGTTAAGATTAACACCGATGGCATAGCAAATGGTATTCCGGGCCTGACTACTTTTTTAATACCCTAAAAACTCTGCACTCAATGAAATAAGAATTGTCATCCTTTTAGTGAAATTTGAGTACAAAACAAATCTAGCCTCATTTTAGGGCCAAATTCAGAGAACTCTAAATCCTCATTTAGTGACCCATATGAACCTGAAACGACTTGAAACGAAGTGAGGAGACATGAACTAACAAGTTGGACCACATATCCAAAAATCAGCCCAATTGGCCAAAAATTAGGGTTTTGCCCTATAGGGGGATCCAGATCAGAAAAGAACTAAGAATAAGGGTACCTATCAAACTCGGAATGACTCGAAACTTGAAGAGATGACACAAACTAGCAAGAAACATAACATAGCCAAAAATTAGAACAATTGGCCAAGGTTTGGACCTTCATTTTCCAAATGAATCCAATAGGTTCCAAATAAGGAAAGTTTCAGAAGAAAATCACCTCAACTGAATTGTACCTTAAAATTTAGGTCTTGACCATGTGATTTCAGAACCATAGGTTATACACCTTAATTCCTTGTGAGTAATGAGAAATTTAATTTATTAGATTTCGTGTGAACCCATGAAGACATGATCACCCAAAGCATGTGCAAGTCACATCGGTGGAATATCATGATCGGGTGCACCCTCACCCTACCCAAATATCATGAGACGTCTTGCTTGATTTGAACACATGTAAACTGATCTTATACACCACATTTATGATTTAGTACACCACAAGAGGTGTCACCTATTGAAACTCACAAAAGGATGATCCCATGTACACCATGTAGTGATCATGTATTCCAAGTGGCCAATTAAGCAAAATTGGCCCACATGTGTGTGTGTGTGAGCTTGCACATGTGACAATATTTGTTAACAAGATTCTAGAACATCAAAGATGTTCTCTAATTCCACTATAGACGTCACCCATGTGTGTAGGAAGCCAAGATAGAAAGAATCTACACAAGGATCTCCTGTACACATGGCACCAAAACAATAGGATTCTCACCATGGAAAACACCATCTATGCTCATGACAAAATTAGAAACTTTCCTAGAGGATTAGATTCATAAATCAGAGCATGATAGAGTGTCTCTCATGCTTTGATAGTGTGCACCACTAGCTGGACGTCCTATAGACAAAAGGGAAACCTTACCTTATGAGTGTTTGTTTGATGAGCAAGCAAAGGAACAAAAAAAGAATGTACAAGACAAGATCTTCTCTATCTAAGGAACGACTAGAATGGATGAGGAAGGATTCTAGAATGATCTCATGCTCTGAATTTGAATTAGATTTAAGCTAAGGAATATTCCCTTATGCCTTAAGAGAAATTGGCAAGATTAGAGATTCTTATACCCACTTACCATATGCCATATTTAGTGTTTGGAAACTTGTTCATATGAGAATGGTTGCCCTAGCTGCCCAAGATCTTTTAAAGGAAGTCCCATATGCTCTTGAAAAACTATAAATAGCCCCCTCATTGCTCACAAATGATTCATTTCAAAGAGCAAGTGAAAGCCTCCCCCTTATACTCTCAAACTCTCTTCTTTCTCATTTTCTTTGTGACGTCTTCTTTAGGCATAAGGGAAGGCTTTTAGTTTTAGTGTTTAGTGATTATTAGAGAGTTATTTTGCTGCGAATTGAAGTGTCAAAGCTTGGGAAACCTCCGCTGGATTTTAGAGAAAGCGTCAATTAAGGTGGAAGTTGCCCTCTTAAACTCTTTTTCATATTCAAGCCATTTGCATACCCATTCTTGTTGAATCATTTGCTGAAATTTCTTTTATAATTAGTCTCAATGTTCATTTATCATTCATGAATGTTTCTAATATGATTTTCTATCTAATATCATGCATTAGTAATACCATTCATGCTAGTATCATGTTTTAGGGACGTTTCTACATGTTTGATGCATGAATGTGAATGATGGATGCAACGTTTTTAGTTTATCAATTCTGGTTTTATTTTTCAGTTTAATGCCATATTCTGATACTTTATTTATGTTTCATGATCATGGAATTAAAATATCAGATTTTGGGAATTTTAACCACGTACCATCATAGTTGTTTGAGTAACACTATGGGTGCTCTTCTCTTATGATTTGTTCATAAGGTTTAAGACCTAAGTGCTTGGTTGGTGGGTAAGGGTCCCTAAGATCCAAGGTCCAATGAAATTGGCTAATGCCATATTTCACTCTAAGGAGGCACTTAGTGAAGAACATCAAGAGTTGAGAAACTCTTTTGGTCTAAGACATGACTCACACAAAATCCAATGCTTGAAACGCCTAATTTGTGATAGTGCTTAAAATATGGATGTGTTAATGTTTTGAATGTGTAAATAGTTGTTTAAGATCCACTGAGCTTTGTGCTCACCCTTTCCATTAACATTTTCAGGAAATTGAACTTGTGAAGAAGAAATCCGGACGTCTCCCTTTTAGTGTTCTTTTATTTTCCATGATTGGCATGTTGCCTAGTTTTGTTTAAGAATTTTTCCGCTGTAATTTTCTTTATTTCAAAGTTATGTACTTTTCTTTATGAATCAAATAAAGATTTGAATTTTCTTTTATCTCTTTAATGTAGCCTTGTTTAGTTTTTATGTTAAGGCATGAGATATTGGGAATAGAAAGTCAAGTGTGTGTCACTTGTAAAGTAACATAGGACCCGACCCATGGTTAAGTCCACTGTTGCGACAATTGTTATAATAGTGGATGCAACAGTGGTTATGTCCACAAATGGTTGAGTCCAAGTTAACGTGCAGGGGTCGGGGTGTTACAAGTTTTGATGGCCTCATTCAGAGCGACTGGGGGTTTTGGATTCAAGGGGTTTGCCCAGTATATTGGAATTACCACCAATAAAATTGTGGAGCTCTAGGGCATTTAGGAAGGTTCACGTATAACTTGGAATCTTAACTATCGCAAGGTAATTCTAGAATCGGATTGCCTAAGTGCTATTCAGCTGATTGAATCTGGTGATTGGGAGCTTCATCCCCTAGCTTGCCTTATCCGAGATTGTAAGCTGTTAAGAAATCAGCAGTGGCAGGTGCAGTCACAACATCTTCATTGTGAAGGGAATCAATTTGCCAATTTTCTAGCTAACTTTGCCTTCACTAATAGGAATCATCCCCAAGTGTTAGATTCCCCTCCCTTGGGTATCTCCTCGTATTTATTTGCTGATGCTAGCAATGTTGTGTTCTTGCGGCCCTAGTGGCTGAGTTTTTCCTATCGAGTTAAAAAAAGAAAGAATGGGATAAATCAATTTGGCCTACTAAGATGGTTGGTACTGCAACAACACAGTTTCAAATAAAGAAGAGGTAAGGAAATAGCTAACCAAGTCTGAAATCAAAAGATCACGTTGCTTCCACGTTGAATTGATTAGTAACTTCCAGCAATAATAGTCGCCATTTCCTGGAAACATGAACAAATATTATAGACAGGAAAATTTATAGGATACAACAATGCCTTCACTTATGCTTTGATTCCCAACGTAAATGATGGCTACTAAAACTAAAGCTTGGATTAAAAGGAAAAATAGCTCCCCATAAGTAGAAAAAGGAAATCCCTTTGTGAAGGTAATATGACGAAGAAATGGTAAAGCCAACCACTTCAAGCTCAAAGGCTGTAACACTCAGGTCTTGGACAACACTCCTGTGCTTTAAAATCTTAATTGTCTGCAATGCTGAGAAGAACAACAAATAAACATGTGCCAAAGGTGATGGAGAACATTCATATGAGAGTAAAACATGAAAAGAGATTCACTACTTATCCTAACATCAGCCATAAAAGATCTCACACATACAAGTGACTAAAATTTTCTCTATACAAAATGCAGATTCAAAAAACATTATTAACACCATGGTAATTAAGTTGAGGGTTTATGCGACAATGAGAATTGCAAAAAGGTAAATATTTTGAGTTTGCATATAGTTTCAAACACTCAATCTCGAATTATTTAGAAAAACTCAAATTGAATATATAAGTCTTTGCAAATAATCATTTTTCCAACTACATGGTTGGCTAGAGCCTCACCTAAGTATCAAGAAAAAAAAGCGTATAACTTTATATAGCTATCATTGTGAAAAAAAGGGCATTGAAGAACAAAATTAAATCGTAATTGTTAGAATTTTGGCTTGAACCGAGAATAAAAAGTGTGTAATTTAAGTACAACTAGATCATAGAAAGTATGTTAGTTTTTAATACATTTTTAATTTAGAGTTTCTAATTGTATGAAATTCTTAATTTTAGTATTTTAATTGTATTAAAATTCTATTTAATATTTATTCTAAAAATTTTTAGGTAAATTAGATTGAAGGTATGAGAATGAGCAATTATTGAGTTATATACTAAAAGATTATAAGTAGTAGAGTGTGTGATAAAAAGTGAGTGCCTGGAGGATGATCTTTTTATTATGTTTTGTATTACTTAATTTATTATTTAAATAGTTCTTGTCTCATATTTGATTGATTGAGGTTGAAAAAACCTAATAACAATCTAATCTTCCTTCTTACATATTATGCAAGTTTAAGTTGTTCAAAGCTGTAACACCCCAGCTCTCGAATCTGTCACATACGTCATAGGCGACGTAGTAGTCTCGTAGCTTGAGACGTCATTACCTTCGAGTGTAGTCAATCCTGCTTTCTATCTGAGAACTAGAGATATTACTTTTTTTTTTACTCATTTATCACATCTGTTAGTTTTAGCAGATTACATCGCAAGGTACAAAATAAAATATAAATACAGATATTTAGAAACAAAATAACAATAACTTCAGGATTATACAATAACTAAAGACATTAATTTATGATCAGAGTCACGAACAATTTTTGTGGGCTCCATAGCCAACTTTTAATAATAAAAATACTGTTTGTCCTAATGATCGACAACTGACATGATCAAATATGGTAGGTCACATGCCCTACTATATAGTTCATTTTCTAATATCCTCATACAGTGAGACAATATTACTGATTTACATTGATTCACTAGGAGCAATGTCTTCAATAGTTACCTGAAAAAGAGTGAGTGGGGTGAGTTCAAGAGCCTAGTGGATCATACACAATACATCAATAACATTATTTAAATCAAACACTGAATATACAAACACTTATCATCTATTAGGCGTTTCAAACATTTATTTATCAACAGTCGTTAATTTGATCGAAAGGGTTAACCTTTGTGTTCCAGATCTAAGGAGAGAGATTAATCTTGAAACTCAAACCCTTATTTGTGAAGTGGGATCATTCTTGAAACCCACTCCACTCTGGTGTCAATCTTGACAACCAGTTCTAATTCTACATGGAACACACACGAATGACGTCTGTCCCTGCGCCGATACGTGGTTGAAATCTTTATTTAATCTTATTTTTGTGTACAGAGCATAATAAATATTTCATCAATATTTAAACATTTCATCAGCATGACATCATAAATCAATATTTTTATAAATGAAAACAATGACTTTTGATTTCTGATGTAGAAGATCGTACAAGACGCAACTATAGAGCATACTCTCTCGGTCATAAGCAATATAAATTAAAAAGAAAGGAAAATCATTAAATCAATATTTTTGCATACTTCTAGGCATTCAAATAATGTAAACATCACATATTCGACATTAAAATTCAAATAATATTAAAGAGTAGAGTAATCACTTCCACCTCAATCTTTGAGTTGTTATTCCCCATTGTTTCGAGATTTTCGCCTATCAGTCTTCAAGATCTATGTTTTGAAAACGTGATTTAATAACTGTCCATGAACAGTATATATGTACAGTACCATATATATGAATAATGCTAAATAGTAACAGTGAACAGTACCGTATATATGAACAATGCTAAATAGTAACAGTAAACAGTACTGTATATATGAACAGTAGACTACGTATGCGTACTGAAATGAATAACGACATCTCCAATCTTAAATAGAGACTAGAGCAGCGTCATTATACCTGCTTTAATTAGAAGAACCCTCCAATTGCTTCAACAGTAGATCTTCACTACTGTTATGCAGAAACTGAGGTTTTTCCCTTCCTACTACTATATTTGTTGTCTAAAACAGTCGATGAACAAGAGAAGAGAATAGAGTAAGCAAGGAAATCTTTTTTTCTTGCTGGAATGAATTTTCAGATTGAGGGGGAGAGGAAGGAGTTATATAAATTTTTCTGGCAGAAAAAGACGAAACTGAACAATAGCTAATAGTTTGTTATTATAGCTACAGTAACCGCCGAATCTTAATTTGTCTGCTGACAAAATAATGACCGTATTTTTAAATAGTAACTGTATATTTAAACACTACTATACATTTAAACAGTATTTTTTAACTCAAATTTTGGGTATTATAATATTAAAAAATTTTAGGTATTACAAAAGCCCCAATAATGTTAACTAAAATATATGTTTCAATATATCAATTATATCGAAGGGTACTGGTCCTCATTGTAATGGTGTTGAGGTACCTTCCTTGTATGCTTTAGGTGAAATTACAATTTAGAAGAGACGCTCGGCTAATGTATTGTCACCTCACTAGCTGGATCATGCAATGCCAAGAGACTTGTGCACTCTTCTCCGAAAGGCTTAAGTATGGCTTTCGAAATATCATGTGAACCACATCTCATATCCTTCTATTGAAATATTTCATACCCCTTTTCTTTTTTGCTTTTTTAAGTTTATGCCATGTATGCTAAAGCATAGCGGCTCAAAAACTAACAAAGTGAAGATACCATGTGATGCTTGACGTATGTGAATCCAAGGGACCAACCCATTATCAAAAGGAAAGGAACCTTTAGCTAGTTTGCTTGAGGAATTACCTCTGCTCATTCCCTTTTTTTGTTTTCTTTTTTCAAAAAAACAAGAAAATATTATATTCATGTAAAAACCGTATAGTAACAAGAGGAATGAGTCCACGCTTGATCGTATATGTTAATTGGTTAAATAATTATTATAAATATTACAATTCCATATAAAATACAATTCACAAGAGTCTTTTTGGCAATTTTTATCAAACCTTACCTTTTTTTAGTTACAAGCTTTCACTATCTATTTGGATAAAACTAATTCTAAGAACAAAAATATTAGTATTGAAAAGTAATTTTATTTAAAAAAGACAAAAATATTAGTATGTTACATTTAGACCATATAGAAGGTTGAACTATGCCGACGTTCTTAATAATTCATCTAGTCATAATTGATATGCATAATCTCAATTAGCTATAGTTTTAGGCTAAGTGACTTTTAATATGATACCAGAGCAAGCGATCGAGATTTGTTTATGAGGTCTTGTGTTCAAAATTTATTTTAAGTATATTTGCTTGTATATCTCATTGCAAACATTTTTTCAACCAAGCTGCTAAAAACAAAAACTTATTGGAACCAACACACAGAAAATCCATCAATAACAAACAATATTTTTGAAATAGATGATTATAATTATTATTTTCTCATCGTATAGCAGTAAAGGGAAAAAGCCACTCGCCTCCCCTAGTAACAAGAACGACAACAATGGCACAAGTAATTAAACAAAAACAACAAATGCAACAACAAGAAGAAAAATATCAATGGAAACGGAACTCTCCGCCAAGAGTCACCAAATATTGGAGCAACAAAAGCAAAATAATCAGTATCGGTATAGGCAGCAGCGACAACGGCTGAGATACTAGCTAGCTAGTTCTTGGTGATGACTTGGTTACTTAATCGGTGCAGCAACGATACATGATGTACTTCTCCATTGTGCGACCACATTCCGCGCAAACGACCATCTCCGGGATAGCCCCAACAGTTCCGGGCAATATCAGACGATTGCAATGGTGAGGAGTGTGAAGATTGCGTAGGTGATCATTGAGAGCAGGCACAAATCCCTTGTGAGACGCATGTTCCTTCCAAGTATCATACTGCTTGAACGCATTCAACATTGTTTCACTTCTTCCCCTGGCAATCTCATTTGGCCCGCCTGATCCCCTGCTTATCAGAGCCCACCCTTGATCGCTCCCGTCGAAGCTAAGCATCGTCATTATCTCCTGCATAATTTGATCGTTTTCCACCGTTTTCCCTTGCTGCATCTTCGAGTACAACATGCTCTCGATGCGCACCCAGAAGAACCAAATGGACGTTATGTCTGGCCAGAAATAGCTAAGAGCTTCTGTTTTTATAATTTCGTTGTTTCTTCTAACTCTCTCCCTTGGATTACTCTTCCCCACGTACACCAACTCTAAGGTAATCCCAGCAAGCTTGGCAACTCGTTTCGCTTCAACTGTGAAGTTGCGAATCCACTCGATGTCTTCTCCTCCATACAAGCAAATCCATCTTCCTTCGCCAATCTGCACAAATTAATGAAGACTTAATGATATTGATTATTAATATCGCATCTGCTCTACTGCTACCATCATGAAAACTATGAACTCTTAAGTGACTTACCCAGTTGATAATGTTTGGGTCAATGCCATCGATCAAGAGTTCGAGCCTCCAGCTTTCTTCCTTCCAAAGAGCATCCTCTCTGGCGCTGGTGAAAGGGAAAGCTAGAGCTCCCCATATCCACATCATGTGGAGTGCATTTGGGCTCACAACTCTGCCTTGTGGGTCTAACACCACCAGGATTGGCTTCTTGGAGAAGCGCCACACTTCTTTGATGTACTTAATCACAGCAAGGTCAAGCAAGGATGGGTGATGCACAGAGTACCATGGCATATTGAATTGCAATGTGTCAAACTGCTTTTGCTTTTGGTCTGACCATGGGGTCGACCTATCTACGACTGGGAACCACACCACCTCAAAGTGGCTTTCAGGCCTTGTTGGGTGTTCTCGAGCTTCGTTGTACATCTGTTCCATCATTGAAAGCTCGGCTTGGGATATGTCGAGGTCAGATATTAGCAATAGAACATTCCTTCTCCTTAGGACGTCGAGATTAACCTATAGATGTTACACAAAAATAAATTGAGTAACTAGAGAGCAAATCTAGTTATTTATGTAGTAGAAAAATTTTTCAGACCCTTTTCTTGGAGTAACCATCATAGATGGGCTGAACATCATCATGAGCATAAATCAGCGCCCGGAGAATCTTCATGTTATCCATGTGGGGCGTTTCAAAGAGGTGCACGAGCGTCTGGTAAGCTTCAACATGCCTCCTCTCATCTGCACAACATCAAATAAAGAAACGTATATAAATTAATAAAACATGCATAATTTAAAAGAATAATAATTGTACAACATTAATCTTGGTGATCTCTTTGCACCTATATATTGATTGCAGAGCTCAAGTTGCTTTCTGAGATGACCGTGAATGTTGTTCACCTTGTGAGCCAAACTTGAGAGCTCCCAAGTCTCTGTGGTGGATGTTATGTACCTAAAATATCATATATATATATATATATATAATAATAATAAGAAGACAAATCATGTTAGTTAGCAGAAGTAATTAAAAATGATTGATCAAGCAATTAATAAAAAGTTAACATACTCATGGCTCAAGCCAAGGAGACCTATCATCTGTGACATGCAAGCCACCACACTTCTTATGGTCCAATAAGCAGCAGTAGGGATATGGGTCAAGGCCTGCGCCATTACTGGTACGTCAGAGTTAATGTACTGAGGTGGAAGCTCTTTGAACTCAACTATGCATTTGGCTACATCCAACATGGCCTTGACGAGTATTTTTAGTGCTTCAAGACGAGGCCTTAATGATTCATTCTGCTCAAGAATATCAGGTAATTGCCTAAGAAGAGCAATTGATTTGGCTAGCTGGTTTGTGGGGTAAAGATGAGCAACAAGCCAGAATTCTCCATAGTTCACTGCGTAGGCAGCCAGTGCTAGCACCACCTTTGCATCCCATGAATAGCTTGATAAAGTGTTGAAGATTGCCAATGTGATCGCATGAGCGTCTCCGCCACTCGAACACTTGTAGGATATCTACTTATTAAGTAAACAAAATTACATGAAGTAGATTATAATTAGACAGGGAAGTATTCAAAAACTCAAAAAGAAATTGATTCCATGATTTAAATATATATATGAATCACCTCGCATGAAATTTTGTGTATGGTATAAGCCAATGCTTCAAGCATGCCCAAGAAGTCGATATGTTGAATCTTATCTTCCAACACTTCCAAGCGTGCTTGAGTACTTGCCTGTATTACGAACATAAGGTAAGTATGTTGCATTGAATTATGTACTTGGACTTAATTAAAGTAATTGAATAAAGTATTACATTAAAGTAATAATTCTGTCCATATCATTTTTACGATTACTTACGTGAACGAGGGCATCTATGCCGGGAGTAGCATGCTCAAAGATGTCATCGACGATGCTAAGGAGGGGCTTGACACTGACTTCCCGGCCGTCGGGAACATGGGTGGCCTGAATTTGTTTCATCATTACATTGTCGTCAGACGTGGAGAAGAGATGGCGCTCGCTCCTTATCAGTTGCTGAACCGGCATTGATGCTGCAGGAAACTTCTGCAGTGGCACCGAGTGGTGCATGGGCGGCGGTAGCGGTGGAGTTGGCTGCACCAACTGTTGGACGGTCTGGCCGATTTGTTGGACCGGATGTGTCAAGGGCTGGTGGGGTTGAGCCAATGGATGCACTGATGGTTGCCCCACCGGGTGGATCAAGGGTTGACCAGGGTGCACCGTTTGTTGCACGGCTTGAGCCAAAGGCTGCAGCGATTGAGCCAAAGGCTGCAATGATTGAGTCAATGGCTGAACCTTTTGTTGGGCACCTATGGGGGTGGGATCCATTTTTGATCTCAAGTTAGGAAGTGAATAAAAGAAAAATGGGAGTGTTTGGAAGGGAATGGTAGTGAAGAATGGCTGTGTGTTTGCTTCTTTCATGTAACGTTCTTTTTATAAGGGATGGGAGAAGGAAGATGGAATAAAGGCCAATGAATGAACTTCTTTGCTTCGTACATGGTTCAAAGCAACGTGTGAGTGTTTTTTAGATAGAGTGGCCCAGCAACCCAACACTTTTTAATGTATGTATGTATGTGCATATATATAGCTATAGCTATATATATATATATATATATATATATATATGTATATATATATGTATGTTTTTATATTTACTTAAATTAACTTTTTTTTTACAATCCAAACTTGGATAACTTATTTATTTATATGTCTGAACATTTAGTATGAAAGGTTTGACAGGCTATAAAATTTAAATGAGATGTGATTAAACTTAATTTTCACTTTCATCCCACTTGGAGTGGGTCACTTGTTATATTATATAGTTATAATATTCAAATTACAAACTGATTCTTCCATCTAGCAAATGATCAATAAAACTATTAGGAGAAAAAACCATTTAAAAAAAATGATAACATTTTCTATAAATATAAATATATGAAAAGGGATGGCATAGCATTCAAAGTCGGTAGCGCTACAATGGCTTGAAATGAGTACTTAAAATCAAAAGTATACTACATGATGTATAATGATAGATTATGCTTTTTTTTAATTAATTATTTGGACATGTAGTAGTGCATTATCACCTTAAATACATGTTTACATATACATATCTAATCTATATGCCTTTCTCTTATCTACAGGTTGATGTGACAAGTTGCAATGAAGATCATAAGAAAGATGAAGAGTGCACTTAGATCATACGTAGTTCTGTCAAATAAAGACCGTACATATTGAAACGTGTACTTAGACTAGATTTGATTTTGTTGGACCCATTTGTTTTCTTTTTACGATTTGAGAGAATGGAGACCCAATTGTTGCCGGGGAGCAACCCCTTCTTTTACAAAAGCGTGCCTTGCTTGAAACCAGAGTTTCCTCTTATTTTTTAGAAAATTTGAAACAACAAACAACAAAATCCTTGAAGAAAAATAAAAGCAAAAGAGAGAATTGAATCATGTTCCTTGCTTGAGCTGGCCAATGAACAAATATATATATATATATATATATATATATATATATAGTGCTGACGTTACTCCATTGAAATAACAGTTAACCATAAAAGTTTAGTCAATGGAATCTGTGAATGTTGGTAATTAATTAATATCGGCCCATGACACGTTTATATAAAATTATATATATATATAAAAAATTGGAACTGGAGGATTAAAATGGCTATGGACTAATCTAAGGTTGGTAGATCTCGTAAAGACCTATTAAATATCCCTTTCATTTTTCATAAGATTCGAATTGCTAGCATCCTACAAATATATATGCTTTTTTGTGAGCAAGGGGAATATAATTAAAGAGAGAATGAGAGTGATTTCCTTGTCTCATAATAAGGCCTTTGATTGGGAAATTCTTCTACCTATTATTAAGGAGACAAAAGGCAAAGTAGAAAATACGATCTGTCTGCCTCCAACGTTCTTCATGTTGTAGGACTATGTACAATTAGGTTGCAAGGTTAACATGGAACTTGCCGAACAAACAATTGAGTAAATCTGAGTTACATTCTCCCTTTTTTTATTTTGGAAAGGAAGAGGGGGCGGGGCGGGGCGGGGGGGAGGGGGTGGGGTGGGTGTGGGGGGTTGGCGCGGGTGGTTATGACCTGGTGGCGTTAGGTATTATGATATCAATTAATCAATCTAATATAAACGAAGAAGAAATTGAGTTTTAAAAATCAAAATTAATTAGAAAATTGAAGAAATTCGAAATAATTTCTTTAATAATTCATCTACTTTGTGAAGTTCAAAAGAATTTTACGTAAATGTTAAAATATGTATAATTTCTATTTTAAATTATGAAAAAAACATAAATAAATGTCTTTTGTACATAAAAGTATGAAAATAACAGTTTATTCTGTGTATTTTCATATTAATAATATTTAATGCATATATAAATATTAACTTAAAATTGTTATAAAAAAAGAAAGAATTAGAAACATATTGTCTAACCTTAATGGTTACACAAACATAAACTTTTGTTTAATTGGTTGATAGCTTGCTAGTCACTGCAAGTGCAAGCAACTTTGAACTTTTCTGCTAACTATAACGTCCAGTACTTATTTATCTTTATTCTCTCAATACTTCTCCTCTCGGGCTCTCAACTTATTCTTTTATTTTTATTCTTCTCTTTACCATTTCTCCTCCTTGCTACAACCTAATTCTTCTATGAGATCACCATTGGTTGGGTACACACATCTTGCCTCCAATCTTCTTTACTTTTTTAAAAAAAGGTTATTTTTACGATCTTTATGATCATATAACAGAATCTTTGTACACCACAAAGATTCTTCTATTTTAATTGCTTTTTTTTTTTACAATTTTTTGCATTTTATTTGTAAAAATTGTTGAAACTTATATTTAGATGAACTTCATCGATTTTTTCAAAGATTTCAACAAAATCTTGTAATTTTATAGTTACAGGCGAGCTTTGCTTCAATTGTTGAAATTATCAAATTAATTCAATGAATTTCACCGCAATTCATTAAACTTTTAGACATTGTCTAATACATAGCAAGATTATTTAAACTATAAATTAAACAATCATATAAATAATTAATGTGGTTTAGCCAATCTATACCTATTGTCACAGATGGAAAAATCAATTATATAAAGAAAATTATAATATGTAAGAAGGCCATCATTGAAAGATTCATTTCTTGTTACACACTTAGTCATGTGTAATCTCTTTTTATATAACTTGATACTCATCATTCTTCTACAATTCAATCTAATTTATCTAATTATTTATTTATAATAAATATTAAACAAACTTCTAATATAATTTAACACTAAAATTAAAAATCTAACGTAATTAGAAATTCTAAAATTAAAAACCTACTAAAAACTGACGTGCTTTTTCTTATACTCATATTTAAATTACTTGCATTCTATTTTGAATTGTGCCAAGATTCCAACAATTTTTACCTTGGTGAGAACCAAAATTTCAATAATTTCCACCTTGATGAGAGTTCCACCATGCAATCAGTCTCAATCGTTCATGTACCGCGCCAACAATCATTTAAGCTCTTATAACATGATCTTAAGATGTAACCAATCAACCAATCTTCAGAATAATGCAAATAAACGTTTGATCAATCTTTTAACTAATATTTAATTGCTTACCCTTCCATTCTTCATAAACACTCTGCCAAGAACACAAAAAAAAAAAAAATTCTATCTTGATTATACTAATAACAAGCTTGATCCAACCTAACTTTGAATCCACTTGTAGGGTTTTACAATCCTAATCAATCGATCTAATATGTGGTGAAATGATTCAAACAATTAAACGAACAATTCAATGTGGTTTGACCAATCCATGTTTGCTTTTATAAATGACAAGTTAATTATACAAAAAAGATTGCATACACACAAAAGTCATCCATCTAAGACTCACTTCTTGCCACTGGCTCATTCCCTTACAGTTCAATCAAATCTATCAAACTTTTACCTAAATAAACATTAAACAAATTTATAAGACAATAAGAGCTAAAACACTAAAATAATGAATATAATACAGTTAGATACTCCAAAATTAAAAACCTATTTAAAAATAATACACTTTCTATTCTACACATATTTGAATTACACATTTTTTTTATCTTAAGTTGAAGGCAAAATTCTAGTTTGGCAACTCTAGACTATTTCAAAGTCGAAGACTGCAAAAATTGTTTAGATATTATTAATATTCTAATTCATTTTGTTAAATCATCATCAAATTCTTTTTTATCAAATAAATAATATTTTTCCTACTTTTCATGAGAATATTATTTGATTAGATGTTATTTTTATCCTAGATCTTGAACCGACCAACTTCTTAAAATGTGTTAAACATTATATATATATATATATATTTCTTGTGATGGAGGGGTTTAAAAAAAAACCTATAATTTTTAAAATTATGTTTTTGGTGACAGCTTAATGATGCAAATGTTTATAATCAATTTAGGTCAAATTCATAAACAAGTCATCAAGGTGCATTATGATAATTCACAACTATATATATATATATATTTCATGTTGGTACTAAAAACTAAAAGCCAATGATTGGTCATTCCACTAACACAAGTTAACATTTCCAAAAACTTAGACGCATAATAAGCCCTACAAGAATTAAGAAACATAATAGGAAGTAAGAAACACCTAGGCGTTGTCAACTACATCCTCCTGGCATTGATACAGAACATATTTTTCCATGGGACGCTGACATTTCTCACAAATAACCACACCCCCTTCACTCCATCCCTCCTTATCACTGTAAGGCACAACACTACACTCAGAGCATTTCTCCAGTTTAAAATCTTCAGCAGCCTCAACAACGCTTTTAATCATGGCTTCCAAGAACCTAACTTCATTTCCTCGTAATTGAATTGTAGCTGAAGAAGTCCCTTCACCCCACAATGCCCAACACCTTTCGCCATCTGGATCGTGATCACTCACCATCAATGACACTTCTTTTAGGACTTCGTCTTCATCATGATCAAGAATCTTAGCTATTCGAACTTTTGATCTTATCATGCTTTCTAAACGAAGCCAAAAGAATTGTATGTTGTGGTAGGTTAGATAATTACTTAGCCCTTCTTGGGCAATGGTTGCTAAAATGTTGGTAATGCTTTCACTAGGTTGCTTATTGTTACCCACATAGACTAGTTCTACTTGAATACTTGTGCTTGAGATGATGTTCTTAATTGTGTTGGTGAATTCTCTAATCCATTCTATGTCTTCGCTTCCATAGAGACAAATGGGTCGCCCTTCCTCCACCTGAAATCATTAATCAAATATAAAATTACTTATCTTAGTTTGTGTCAATAGGAACAATGCTAGCTGCTAGCATCACTGAGCAAAATGACATTCATGTAAGAAGTATGAGTTAGAATCATACCCATAAGGTAAGTAAAGGATCGATGTCTCCCATAACTAGTTGTAATGACCATTTTGTTTCTTGCCAAAGTTGTTCTTCCCGCAAAACTGAATAGGGGTACGCCATGGTGCTCCAAATGAATAACATATCCATAGCATTTGTGGATGTCACAGTCCCATGGGAGTCCAGCACCACCAACAATGGCTTGTCTACAAATTTCCATTTCTGCTTGATGTAGTTCGTTGTTGTCAAACTGATTAACCATGGTTGGCGAACTGAATACCATGGCAACTTGTTCGACAAATATGTGAAAGTCTCAATTTCCATGTTAGGCCATGATGAAGACGAAATAGGCAGCCATACAATCTCATGGCTTCTCTTCTTGTCATCATGTTGTTGAGAATGGCTAGTTTGTTGAGCAAGGAATAGTAATTCATTTGTGGGCATGATGTATGACCTTGATATCAAGAGTAAAACCACCTTGTTTACCAGTTCAGATACTCCAACCTATCATAATCATATAATTTTCAATTTTTTAGTGTAAGAATAAAACAAATTTAGTAGATTATCGCCATGGTAACTTGATGCATAAAATTGCAAGCAATTCACCGTTGTAAAATAGAATCCATGTCCAAGTTTTAAGTCTTTACCACTTTTTGCGATGAACCATTCTTTAAAGGCATGTCATCCCTTAAACCAAATAATGTACACAATGCCTCTTCCTGGTTATCTATTTGGTTTTCCTCAAACAGAGCCAAAAGCTTCTGATGAATCATGTCCTCTATGATTACAATAAAGAATATGAATCATTGTAATGAGACCTAAAGAAAATATAATGATCTAAAGACTTGTGTTTAGCTTCATACTAACCTATTAGAAGATGATGCGTATGCATGTCCTTGCACAAACAAGCATGTATGTTGCTCATCTTATAGGCCAAGCTCGATAGTTCCCATGCTGCATTGGTGGTCAAAGTCATATTCCTGAAGACAATTAAATAGCCTTGTGTTAGAGCTTGCTTTTTAGAATGAAAACTTTCACGGGCTAATCATCAATACGCAATTGAAGTATTAATATTGCAAGAAGTATTCAAATTATTACTATGACATCTGAGGTGCCAAATTGCTTGACTAAGACTTATAATGTCAAGAAAAATTACAAAGGTGCATCAAACCAAACCATCAATTTTTTCAAGGTCCAGTTGTGAGGGAAAGAACATGCACTTGCTCATTAGTGTTAGCTATCATATCTGTGAGTAGAGAAGAGCATGTCAGGCAACTTCTGATGACCCAATAAGATGCTACATAGATGAAGGCTTTTCTAGGAATGATTGCTAATTTATCTAGCTTCAGTTGTTGCATCCGTAGACTTTCATACTTGATGATACACTTCGTCACATCCACCATGGTCTTTATTAGTGAGCCCAAGGCCTTAAATTGAGGCTCAAAAATACTCAAATTCTTGGGCAATTGCTTAAGTGTCACAAGAGCTACAGCCAGAGGATTGTAAGGATGTAATTGAGAAACCAACCAAAATTCTCCATAACTCATTGCCAAAGTAGCTAACACTAGAACCACTTTTGCTTCCAACTTGAAATTTCCTAGCAAATCAAACAATGTCATGGTTCTTGCATGCAAGTCTCCATCCTCTAGTCTTTTGAATAGTAGCTGCAATGATTTAAGAAATTGTCTTCTTAAAGAGATCTTATGCAATTAAGAAAGTAAAATATAAACCAACACTGGAGAAAACATTACCTCAGACGAGATGGAATAGATAGTGTGTCCTAGTGCTTCGTCTAAACCAACTACATTATTATGATCCTTTTCCTCTAAAGTTGTAGGAGACACCTGGAAAATACATTAAGGAGTTACTTTTTGGTAGGACATCTTAACCAATAATTTAATCATATTGTGCTTAGGAAAACATTGCAAGGGAACTTTGATGAGGACATTTCCACACATAAAGATCAATTCAAAGTTTATGCCTTTCGAAGAACTTAGTAACTAGTTCCATCTCTTATTCTGATGCAACATTGCCTCTAGACATTTTAGCAAAATCATCAATAGAAATTCTTAAATGCCTAGAAGATTAATATATACAGAGATCTATATATATATATATTAATCTCCTATAGAAATATGTTAGATCCATTCAGCTTGTTTGCAAGTGAATTCTCTCACAGAAAATAGCATCTAGGTCATGTTTTTTAGCTGTTTGAACATTTTTTTCAGCATGCACCTAGAGGCAATCACTAAAAAACTAAGTAAATGCTTCTATTCATAGTCAATTGGCAATTTTAGCTACGAATTGAAAAGGTAAAACACTAGGCAAGATGAACTTAATTAGAATAGCAATTGAGTGAAAATGGATAGAGTTAGCTACATACTAAACTCGAAGTGGTGTAGAATACGATATCTTGGATTGCTCGAAGCAACATAGTGGAGTTAATTTGTCGTGCATCGGAATCATGTGTGAGAATGATCTCTTTCACCAACACTTCTTCTTCTATTGACTGCAACACATACTTGAGAGGTTCACTCTTGGCTGAGTGCATGGCTTGGTGATTTTGGTCCCAATTGCTCTTGCATGGATTAGGATGTTGGATTGGGAATACTTGCCTATGCTTCACCTATTTATCAAAGTCTGACCAGAAACACATTTGAAGTTCACAACAGTACATTAAAGCAAAAAAGTGCATGTGCCTCTTTGCTTTAATGCATAAAAAACAAAAAAGAATCCACTTCTTTGCTTGAAGAAATTCTCACAACAAATGTTAATCAACAAGGCCGACAACTCCATACTAATCAGATTGTATGTACGAAGATTGTGACTACACAAACAAAAGATCCACTTTAGTTATTTTTAACAAGACCCAACTAGTAAGCCTCCTTCAACTTTTTCCTTTAGGAGAAGTCTTGGATGGCAAGCTTAGATAAAAGTGTAAAATAATAGCAAAAGCTAGAGTAAGGGCCTTATTGCTTTATTTATGAAGTGTTTTAAATGTGTCATATTTATTTTTACTAAAGGAAATAAAGAGATTCTCCTTGCAACCAATTACCCCCTAATTTCTACATTTTTATTATCAGTATATAAGAATCAATACATAAAATTTTCCTGAATTTAAAAGAGATAGTATTACATAGTAATCTAAACGGAACTCGTAACACACCTATTTGTATTAAGAATTATAAATTGATAACTACTCAAAAAATCATCTTACTTTTTATAAAAATTATAATATACTACACAACATATTACTAGCATGACAGGACTTATTGATTAGATTTAATTTACTAATTCATGATTTGATATATACAAAATAAAAACTTCATTTTCAAATTCTACAAGAATTTTTTATTAAAATGTTTCATTTGCTTCTTTTTCTTGAAATTTTTATTTTCTTAGAATATATTTGCATTTTTTGTTTAAATCTTCTTCTGATCAATTCAACCTTTATATATATATATCTGTTCAACAAGTTTAATTATGGGTATAACTCCCATATTATCTATATTTTTGTATAAAATATTAAAAGAAAATTTGACCAGCACTAACTTTATCCCTAATCTCTAATGTACCATCTTACATTGCCTTACCCACAATGGGTAGAAGACTTATCTCTTTGGGCTGTACCTCTTATTAAATGTTCTTATATTTCAAGAGAATAATGCAACACTAATTCCATTTTCAACACAATTAGACACATGCAGAAGTGACGTTATATATATAAAATATGTATATATATATATATATATATTAAAATAATTAGTGATGATTATACCATGTATGCTATTATTATAGTATGGTATTGAGATATTTATTAGGATTTGAGTTTCTACTGCATTTATCTTCTTCTTTTTTTTAAAAAAAAAAAAGAGATTTTTCTTTGTACAAGAGGGTTAAAGTGAGTCAGAGATTCTACCAAGCTTTACAATTCATGTGGAGCCTATTCTGTTTCTTTTTCTTTTTCTCTTTTTTTAGTAGCTGTTGTTATTATATTAATGTTACTGTTAGACTCATAATTATTAAAGTAATGTGTGTTACAAGTTTTAGGTTTATAGCTATCCAAATAGTAATTATAAATGTTTCAATTTAAAAATAAAATAAAATAAGACAACTACAATAGTCAATTTGATATAGCTGTTCTACTTAGTAAGAGTGACCACGGAAAACTTTTTTAGATTGAAAAAATTTATCCATTGAAGCTTCTACTTTCTTTTTTTTATTATTATTTTAATAATTGAAATTTATGAAGGATAAAAAATTAGTAAAATTATTATTTATTAAAAGAAAATTTATTAATTTTTGGATAATTAATGTTAAGTCATAAAATAATTTTAATATAAGTATTTATTTAATTATAATGAAAATTATATATATATAGAAAGTGGGAAGTGGATTTGACACTAAAAATTAGTTTGAAAAGTATGACAACTTTAGGAGACGATGCAAAAATAATAAGTTTGAGTTTAACATAAACAAATTTAATTTAAAACAAGTCAAACACATTTATTAATGGTAATTAAATCTTAGACTATAAACATATTAACCTGTTAAATTTGAAAATGACTTATTTAACATGATAAAGAACATGTTAATAAATATGTTGCAATTAAATAAGTAAATATATAATTAATCTATTATTAATATGTTATGACAAATTCTTTTATTTGTATTTTTTTTTGAAGAAATTATTTATATTTTATCTTTTTCTTAATATTTTTGAAAAGATCATTTTAAAAATTGATTATAACAGGTTGAATATGTTATAAATAGGTTAAATCATATTTGTTAAGAATAATGTTGCATAAGGTTAAATACAACTCAAGCATGATTTGTTTAAATAGCATGTTAAATGTCATAATCAATTACTCCTTTACTTAATATATCATATTTAAATTTGTATACACATCAAGTTTATAATATATTTGTAATACTTATGTTAGGAAACCCATTTACAACTTAATGCAAGGAATTGAGACCCTCACTCTAGTTAGGACGTCTGTAATGGAGTCGGGAGGTGTATATTGAGCGTTTGGTGTTCCGAAGCCCCGTTAGGCGTTTGACACCAGATGCTCAATGAGATTGAACGATGAATATCTCTCCCCCACCTCTTTTTAAAATTTTTGCAAATAATATATATATATATATATATATATATATATATATATATATATATGTCATTGCAATGGCACACACACACACACATATATATATAAAAGTAATATTTACAAATAATATGTAAATATTATTTTTAATTTTTTTAAAAATAAATAAATAATATTTCTTTAAAAGTTAGAAACTGATATTTAAATATAATAAATAAATTATTTTACACAAATAATTATAAAAAAATTTATATAATTATATATAATTTTATTTAAGTGCAAATAATTTAAACTATATATATTATAAAAATATATATTTTATAAATAATATATTATAAATAATTTAAATTATATATATTATAAAAACATATATATTTTATATAATATTTATTATAAATAATTCAAATAATAAACTGATGTGATGGTAAATTTATATAATATAATCTAATAAATTATCAATGGCATTATAAAAGATAATATAATTGATAGAGAAAGGTTTAATTAATTACTGATAAGACAGTAACATCGTACCATTAAAGTTACTCATATAAATAAAACGATGTGACCAGGAAGCAAATAGAGGAATATAATTCAGCTAGGGAAGATCTTGGGAGAGGGGAGGAAAGGAAATATACCATCGGATGGGAAAGAATAACGACCTCCCTTACCCTCTTTACAGATGCTGCAAGGGACCCCATAACAGCAAAATCTGGGGTGGGCTGGGCCCTGGTGTCAAATGCGCACCTTATTCTCAAGGTTGGCTGCTCATTCATCGGTACTACCAGCTCTGTGGAAGAAGCTGAGGCCAAAGCTATCATGGTTAGCCTACTGGAGGTGGGAACAGCAACAGAGATAAGCATTCTATCAGATGCTAAGACGGTTATAGATGGCCTGAACAATCCCCTTGAAGGCCCAGCGCATGTTGAACCAATCCTGTATGATATGAGGGAGCTTTCTGGGAATAGGCAGATTAACTTCCAGTTTATTTCAAGGAGATGCAATGGATTGGCGCACGACTTAGCCAAATGGAGCGTACAACATGAGAGGAATGAGAGATGGGAAGATGCACTCCCATGGGAACTATGTAACACGTGGGCTAGGGAGTATATCCCCCTGACAATTCGTGAGGGATCCTTATCCCCACTATGATTATAAAATGTTTTGATTGGCAAAAAAAAAAATAAAAAATAAAAAATAAAACGATGGGACCCACTAGAAGGGTTGAGGGTGCGCTGTGGCACTTTGAGAATGATAGGGATTGCTCATGTCACAAGTTACAAATTGGCAGTTTAATAGAGAGAGAATCTACATGGAGTTACCATTGCGAGTCTTCTCCAACCTAGCGTCAAAATGGTGCTGGAAAGGATGTTTTTGACGCTGGGATGGAGTAACCCAGCGTCATATTTTTTAAATTTTTTTTATTTTTAAAATAAATAATTTTTTTTATTTTAGTTATAATTTTAATTAAAAATTTGTTATTAAAATTATATTTGTTAAAATAAAAAATTTAATTATTTTAAAAATTTTAGTTATATTATTATTTTAGACTCATTTTAATTCTTTATTTTTTAAAAATAAATATATTTTAATGTATTTAATATTTAATTAAATTTAATTAATAATGATATAATAAAATAATTTATAATTTTTGTAATATATTATTTATTTATTAATAATTAAATATAAATATATAAAATAAAATTTATATATATAAATATTTTTTAAGAAAATAATAAAAATAAATAAAAAGGAGATAAAAAAAATTTAAAAAAATTTTAAGTAAAAAAATGAAGTAATAAATTGGAGAAGAAGTTAGTATTTAAGTAAAAAAAAAAAAAAAAAAAAAGAAGTTTGGGTTCTCTCTCGTGACAAGTCCTAAGCGAGAACTATCTTCGATTGCAAGGAACTCTCATGTCTCGAAAATGTAATTAAAGTAAGCACTCGTCTTCTGTTCTTAACTTTAGTTTTTAAAAAATAAAGGCCACTTTCTTGTGATTATCTTTTTCTTTTGTTACTGAAATTAATTTAGTTCGATTTTAAGGATTTTGTGGTCCAATTCTTAAACCTAGTCGAATTCTGAATTATTTTCTAGAAATCGTGTGTACTGTGATTCTAATTAATTAACTAAGTGATTAATTTGAATTTGATTGATTGACTGATGAATGTAGATGAATCTGTGAGAATAAATTGCCAAATCGTTGTGTAATTGGAAGTGTAATCGGATGATTTTTTGTTGTCTTGATCGCGATACTTGTTGATTCAGACGTTCAAGTTGTGATTGGGTTTCGATTTGTGTAGCAGAGGTTCTGATTGGTAGTGTGAAACTTTAATTGGAATCGAAGGATGTTTTGAGTTGTAGTTTGGTAGTTAATGAAGAGATTTTCGCGTTTTTGCTATAATGCTATTATATCAGTACCTCGTATGCGTGCAATGTGCCTTGAACTTCTAGAGGAGAAGCTGCAGCCTGGCATGAGTGTGCTAGATGATGGTTTAGGTTTTCTGTTTATTCTATTTATTTCTTACTATATGTTATGCTCTTTTATGTTTATTCTTTTTATGTGATCTATCTATCCAAGTGGGTCTTCAGAGCTTAGGAATGTATGTTAGGTCCTTATGAACAAAAATAATTGTTATTCAGTTCGAAATTGTGAAATATATATGTTATTTTAGATGGCCAAAAAGTACACCTTACGTTGTCGATACAAGGTTCAAGATTTCGACCTCGTACTAAACTTTAACCTTCAAAATTTTGAATTAATTTGGAGAAGTTCAAGAAGTTATAGAGAATTTTTGTAAAATTTTTTCAACTTATAAAAGTTTACAGGATTTGTATATAAATGTTAAAATATGCATAATTACTATTAGAAATATGAAAATAAATATAAATATATACTTTTCATATATAAAAGTATAAATTTAATGAATTGAAACATGAATTTTTACAACTTGAAAAGTCGGATGCAAACACTTTCGAGTATCTCCTTCAATTTCTATCCTCTTACAAATGTCAACTTTTTCATTGAACTTCTTGCTTTCTTTAGTTAAAAATCATGTTTTAATTTCACATTTCACTAGATTTGTCAAATCTTAACAAATTTCATCAAAATTTTTTAATTTTCCAACATTTTTTAATTTTTAAAACCTTACACTTGAACTCTGCTTTGATCTCCCAAAAATTTGAAATACTTCAGCTAATTGTAGCAAAGTTTGTCAAATTCTAATTCTAGCTTCTATAACCTTTACTTTGCAGATACAATAGACACCAATAATAGATACTAAGAAAGCTTCCTAAAGCTTTGATATAGACTTTCCTGTATCTTGGATGATCAACTTTCAAATACAGATCATCATTGTGAACCGTTTTATTAGCTCATATGGTTAAGGGAGTTTTAGAGAATGGGAAAATGGAGGAAATTCAAGCGGAGAGAAAGTTGTGTGTGGCACAAAAAAAAAGAACTAAGGGTCGGGACCGCCCTTAGTGATTACAAGATCAGTGCATGCCTTCTAATATAATTAGGATTATGCTAATAAGACTAAAAGAAGCTAAATGGCTAGACAATAGCCATTTATTGTTTGATTCATCACATGGTGTAGGTAACTCAAGGTAGGAGAACCTTCAACTAGTCCAAGTTTTAGTAATCATGTTTCCAGGGTTGGTACATTTGTAGAATATTGAGTCAAATGATGCTAATAATCATAGACAGGATTATGTTCAGATTTTTTTGGTAATGTCTGTTCTTACTGAGGTTGGGTTGAGAATTGATGGGTGTGCCAAGGTTGCAAAGGAGATTGTGTTATTTATTTATTTTACTAAGGTGTTTGTACTGCACGTTTAGTTGGGAGCTTGAGAGAATTGACTTATGTCCTATATCTATGGAGGGCAAGGTATGGCTTTAGTGCACATTCATGGATGAAGTGAAGGTTGTTGTTTTCAACTGCAATGACTCAAAAACTTCGATTTCCCTATCATGATCCTATCATCATAGGTTAGTGAACCAAGTGTTTGGTCCCTAATGGGCTGTACTCGTTGTCTGAAGTATTTTTGTCCAATTAGTTAAGTAACTTGCATATGTAAAGTTATTGCTAAGGTGTTGCTTTTGAGACTAAGGGTGGTTCTTGCTTGTACAGCGGAGGATTCTCAATCTCTCTTCATTGAGGAGTGATAGATTCTTGATGCACTTCGCACTGCCAATGAAACATTAAAGGATCTTAAGGTCAGAGATGACATAGGAGTGCTTTTTAAAGTTGAATTACATACTCATTAATATGTTCATCTCTTTTTTAATTTTTATTTTTAATATTTAAAGTTGATTTTTCCAAGACATATAACTTGGTCGAGTGGAATTTTCTTGAGTACACGTTGCACAAGAAGGGTTTTGGTGGCAAATGGCTCTAATGGATGATGGGATGTGAAGCTGGTTCCTACTTTTTGATTGTTAATGTTCATCCAAGGGCTAGTTTGGTGTAGGGCAAGGTCTTAGGCAGGGCAATCTACTTTCCCCATTTTTATCTGCCTTGTACTTGATGTGTTGGGAAGATTGATGATCAGCTAAATGATATGGAGATAATGAAGTGGTCTTAGGTGGGGAAGGAGCATGTTGAGGTGTCTCGTTTATTATTTGCAGATAACACATTATTCTTACTTTAAGATAGGAAGAGCAACACACTCAATGCATTAAAGCTTTTGCAATGGTTTTACAAGTTTTATGGGTTGCATGCAAGTGACAAATGATTGGCACTAAATAGCTAATTGGCAAGGCTTGCTACCATGATCGGGTGTGTTTGGTGCATTCATGATCTATGCATTATTTTGGACTTCTGCTAGGCAAGGAGCCTAGAATCAGTAGCTTTTGGTTCCTAGTGGTGGAGAAGGTTTTCAATTGGCTAGATGGGTGGAAGTACACTTTCCTCTGATTTCACTCCACTCTTTGAAGTGTCTTTTGGCCCTTGAATTCTAATCACTTGATATGGACCTCAGACACTAACAGTATGTTTTCTTGCAAGTCCCTTTGTCACTCCTCTAAGAATTCCCAAGTTGTACATGTTCTTCTTGCACTTATTATTTAGCAAGTGTTGATTCCCTCTAAGGTCAAAGTATTTGGGTGGTTCCTAGCCTACAAAATAATTGACACTAGAAGCATTTTACAAAGAAAACTAACCACCAACTTGCATCTTTTCACACTATTGTTTATTTTGCCTTTAGGGTGGTGAGACGATGAAACATATCCTCCTCCAATGTCCATATGTGAATAGCATTCTGGTCACAGATTTATTGTTCCCTATTTCTTGAGACGAGTTTTTCTATGCTGGTGAGTTCAATTATTTTTAATGTATGTAGTGCAGTTGCAACAATTGCCCCTCTCACAATGCTTCAGCTGTTATATTTGCGAGGAAACGAGAGAGTGTTTCTTGGTCCTTTTTGGGGTGGTTATTAGTTTTGAAAGGCTACTGAGCTTATAACCAATTTTTTTATTTTTTTATTTTAAGGTTCTTGTTTTAAGTTTGGGTGAGGGTTTTTATTTGGCTCATCTATTAGGTGATTAGGCGAGATGTTGTCTTGTATTTAAATATGTGTTTGCTATTTTTTTTCCTTCGTTTTCTCTCATTTTGTTGGCAAGTTTGTTGCTGGTAGATTCTAGATTATGTCAGATATCACTCTATCGATAATTAAATTTTGTTTTTCACTAAACAAAAAAAGAATGGAAATCCTGGGAAGGATTCAAATTAATTGTTAACATTCAAAAATCTTGTAATTTTCCTTTTTCTCTCTTTCCTTAATGAAAACAACACATATATTAATATTAAACAAGAAGACTAGTATAGTGAGCACCAGAAGTACTCAAAAACAAAAAAAGGTTGCAACCACAAATGTGCAACACAAGAAAAAAAAAAAAAAGAAAAGGTTAGAAAAGAAAACAATCTTCGGTATGTTGCAGCTGATTACAAGCACAATTCCTAGACCTATTTGCTAATGGAGTAGCCTCTACTAAGGTTGAAAACAAGAAGGTAAGAGCTAGCAGTAATAGTGACCCAGAATGATAGCAATTGAAAACATACTTTTTATGCTCCATCCATACTTGCTGAAGAGTTGTCAAAAGAAGTAAACCTCATAACCTTAACATTGTCCCCTGGATAACATGAATCTTATCCAAAGCTAGACACTTCGTGCTTGACAATGGGCCATCAACCTATTAACCAATGTCCCATGCCATTCATTCCACATTTTGCTAGAGAATAATTGTTATTATTTCCTTGATTCTTTTGTCAAGCTTCCATGATACCATTTTAGGTTTCATGTGTGTATGTTAAGCTAGTGGAGAAAAAGTTGTTCGTGTGTTTTTATTACTTGGAATGTGTAGATTAGAATTTGTTTTGCAAGTGGGTTCTGGTTGGAGTTAAGCAAATGGGCCATCTTTATGTTTTGATAGGATGGATGATTATGAAAACTGTTAGCAAATTGTTCCTCTTCATATCCTTCTTTCTAAAATAGGAATTCTCATTGCTCATTACTGTAGGGGAGATATCAATTAGTCTATTGCAAATATAAATCCTTGGGATTGTATCAATGAAGTAGATAGCAAATATACTCTATGGATTGCAAATAAAGAATATTATGAAAAATATTCTATGAACTTGTTATTTATAGTTTGTGTTACTTCTAGAGACGACCTTGAAGAAGAGGATTGTCAAGGCGTTGGTTCTAAAAGCTCTATTGATCTATTTGTATATGCTCTCGAGAAAGTGAATAAGAAATATCTCCTCTTGTCTCATGAAGTACAATGTAGAGCCAAACCACATCATATTCTTGTGTGTTTTATTATTATTTTTTTTCTCCAACATGGTATCAAATATTTGGGAGTCTAGATATGTTTTTTGTTGCCTTTCATTGTTGAATTCATTGCTATTCATCATTGTTGGTGCTGCTTTCACCATCTTCACAACCTCATTTTTTACCTTCTTCCACAATTGCCAAAACCTTCTTATCTCATTACCTCCACCGATTTCTTTCACTCCTCATCTTTCACCTTCTTCTTGTTACTGTCCTCTCCATCTATAAAATAGATTTGAGAAAAAAAAATAGAAAAAGAAAAAAATACCATCTTCAGAACTTCGTTACCAGAGAGAAGTTTGGGTGGCCTTCATCAACATTACTGAATAATGTATTGCTATTGCCGCTTCTACTAATTCAGGGGAAAAATAAATATGCCTAGTGTTAATCTAGTTGCAGGACATTGTATCAAGTGGAATATTCAATTGGGTTCAATTTGGATGAGATCAAGAGATTGAGATCTCTACTTTAACACTTTTTGAAAACCCCCTCAGATACCAATTCATTAGTCCATATAAGTAAGTTTCTTATATTTACTGGATTCAAAGTCTCAAATCTATCATTTACCAACTCTTGGATTATAAAGTCTGGAGCTACTGACCACTAGGCCAATTGTTTACATATATTTCAAACTTATAGCCTAAGTATTTTTGATCGGTTCCTAAGTCCTAACCACCATTATAGCCATAAGAGATGTTCACCTTATGCCCAATTCATTCTGTTGTTGGATTGTATCATGTTTCGAAGTTAAAAAAGCATTAAATAAAGGAATAATATAACAGTGATGCATTTCTTTATGTATACAAGTCTCATGTATACACAAGGTCCATAACAGTGAAAGACCTGGTTCCTTCAAAATTTTTGGGTGCATTGCCTTGCATAGCAGATTCTAAATTATGTATGTTTTAGGCTTTTAACTCGATTCATCAATCTAGATTGTTGAAATATATTCACCTCTGTTGACATTGTTAACAATTTCCTTTTTCAGTTTGTTGAGCATTAGTGCTCTTCACACATTCCTCTTGGCTAGTTTCACAGTAAGCTTGGTTGTAAATGGGTTTTCTTTTACAGGAACAGGACATTTTGACTGCAAGCTTTGCATTTATGGTTCGACCAAATGGTCGGCGCTGTGGAGGAGGAGCACAGTCCAGAGTTGGTCACATTTTCTATTGAGAATATCCAGAAAAGTAAGGATGCACCATTTTTCAAGCAGTGCCCTCTGTTGATATATGTAATGTAAATCAAACTTAGAGCATCTCTAATCAACGCCAAAAATGGCGCTGGATGGGATGATTTGGCACAGGGTTGGTCTCCAACCTTGATCCAAGAGACGGCATTGGTTTGTGTTTTTTTTTTTTGTATTTTTGTATTATTTTATTTTATTTTATATTTTCTTTCTATAATTATAATTTAATTTATAAATATAACTATATTTAAAAAATTCTATTTATATTAATTTATTTAATTAAATATTATATTTTTTACTAATTTTTATTGAAAATTAAAATTCTTTAAATTTTTTAATTATGTTTTTTTATTATTTTATAATATCTATTATTTGTTTTGACTATTTTATACTTATTTTAATTCTCTATTTGATTATTATATTATTATTTATTTATTTATATTTTGTTGTGTATTATTTATTTATTAATTAATAGTTAAACATAATATTGAATAAATATATGAAATAAAATTTATTAATTAAAATATATATTTTTGAGAAAATAATAAAAAAGAAATTTTTGAGAATATTTCTTTTGGAATTAAAAATAGAGTAAATAGGTTGAAGCAAAAATTATTATTTGGTGTTAAAAGTAACTTTAAAATAGAATAAAATATAGAGTTGGGGTTGAAGACAGCCTTAGTACAAGATAAGTTCATCATTCGTTTTACGAAATGATTTCAAGTATATGCTATGAAAAATGTCAGGATATTTCATTTTCTAATTTAATAAGTTTAAGAGAGGCTTGACAGAAGCTCAATGACATGTATTTGGCGAATTATTTAGAATTGGCTAGTTGAGTTAGCGTGGAGCTTGACCATAAGTGTTAAGACATACATCACGCAAGAGTTTAATTTTTGCCCTCGACGTATATGTGTCCCCCTTGTGGTGATGTTGCTAACTTTGTAAAGAAATTATTAGGTAAATTATTCTAAGTTTACGAAATATGATATCCAAGCTATGTACAAAGCTTGAAGCCTTAATTAGAATTCAAATATACAAAAGTTAGCCTAAAAATATATTGTGCGTTAAAAAAAAAGGTTTAAATTGAGACTGAATTGATAGTACTTGCCCTTCTCATTTCCCAGTATTGCCATATTTTTGTTATTTGTAGTAGTGGCAGTTATTGTCAATAAATATTGCACATATTTATATAATAATTTTGAATGTCATACTTATATAAAAGTTTATAATTATAAGATTTAATTTAGCATTTCCGTATAAAATGAGGATAATTACATTTTATGACCATACGTCACAAAGGTGGGACTACAAATTTAACATAAAATATGTAACATAATTGAATCATTGCATTTGAGCAATGCCACCGTAAAACACGTGGTAAAACTTTCCGCCTCTCCTCCCGTGCCTTGCGCATTCTCCTGCCTCTTGTTGTGTCAGTCTCTCTCCGTCGTCTCCTCTTCTACTCTGGTCGTCGTCGTCGTCGTCGTCGTTGTCTTCTTTTTCTTTTTCTTCTTCTTCTTTTCTGAGATCTCTGCTATCTATCTATTTCGTCTTTAAATCGACTTTGAAGCTTCGAGTCTGCAAACCGTGCCGGCAAAATTCCGGGTAGGATTTCCCTTTTCTTCCCTCATCTCTAATAATCCTTATTACGGGAAAATGGAGAGGTATTCTGTTTGAGAGTGAACGCTATGAATTTTAGCACAAGTCATTTCATTGCCTGCTCGATCGGTTTTTTCTTTTCTTTTCCTTTTTGGTGTCACCGCCTCGAGGTTTTAGATAGGGATGACGTGGACCTGCGTTTGCTTCGTTCGTTTCGTTTGTAGATTAAAGCTTCCATTATTTGCTCGCTAGCCAAAAAGGCAAACACATTATTCAAACCAACGACTATCGTTTCGCGATCTCTTTAATTTAGGTTTTTCTCTTTAGGGTTCTTTCTTGTTTTTCAATTTTGTTGTGTTTGGAAAAGGGTTAGTTATATTAAGGTAACCTGAGTATCATTTCAAGGAATGAGTTCTTTTCCTTATTTATCGTTTGCTGTTGTAGAAATTCTCCATGAAAATGAAAAAATGGGTTACTATAAGTCTTTGTATCTAAAGGTTAATGAAAAAGAGTTCATATATCTCTGGTTTTGAACCAGTTGTCATTGTGAATGTGGAGAAATTTTGACATGTTCAATTTTGAACTTGGCCTCTTATATTACTGCAGTATAGTGCTTGCCACTGCAGCCTTGGCCTGATGGATCCAATCGTCAGGCCTCAACAGGGAGGTTGCAGGTTGGTCCTCGGGGTACCTTGTTGGTTTGGTTATAGGGGACCTTTGTCCCTAGACCAAGGGCTCCCGATTACCCAAGGGGGTTGCAGGTTTTGGTTTGTAAACATGAGATAGCAATAACCTTTATCCTTTTTTTTTTCAAAAAAAAAAAAGAAAAGAAAAAAAAAATGTAGTATTTACAATAGCCAAACTCGTTTTTAATGCAGTTGGCTTTGGGCTTTGTGATGCCAGAATCTTCAAGGGTGCCTCTACCCCATGTTAATGACACTAAGGAAGTAGAGCCTGACTATTTTGGTTACTACGTTCGTGAAATTCAGGAGTTATTGTCTCTAAATAGGGATTACCTTTCACCTCTCTGCACCGAAAATCGTGTATCACCTAGACCTGAAAACGCATTTGCAAAGTTGAAAGTGGATGGCTTTCACGATCATCTTCAAAGTAGTCAAGAAGCTGTCAGCATTACTGGTTCACGTTCGTTGTTTAGCAATAGTATAGGGAACAAGCTTTCAGGCCTAGAGAAAGAAAGATTGAAGGCATCCCTTAAGCAGAGTGTCATAGTCCTGAGTCGGGAAGTTGATGAGGTACAGTTTGATTTATGCTTCATACTTGCATCTTAGGCCATGATAAGGTCTGTCAACTTGTGATTGAGAATCGTAAGAATATATAACAATTAGTCTTGTATGGAATGCACAGATGCTAGATCCTGTATTGGCAATGTACCGGCTAAAGGCATGCTTAAGGGACAAAGAACACTTAACCAATACCTCAAATGTATCTGATTGTAATGCTGGTCAGTCTCCTTCTAAGAAACAGAGAATAATGTCACCTCTGTCATCAACTAGTATGCCCGCACATGCAGAAGCTCTTGCCTCCCTATATTTTGGAGAGGTTTGAATTTTTCACTGCACTTAATAGTTTCTCTTACTCCTCTCCTACGCCTTGTTGCTCTATGTCCAATGGAAACTATTATTCATGGAAACATGTCAAATGTATACTCTGAGCAAAAGGTTTGATTAAGCTCTAGAAATATTTTCTTGATATCTGGTGTTTCTATTAATCCCTTTGAATCTTGTTTCCTTTAGTGCTATTTTGGTTTTTTACGTTCACCAAAATATTTTTTTTATCAAATTTTTTTCATTTCAAAATATGTTATAAATGGACAACAATGTTCCAGTTTTTTGTTTAACAAATGGTTGAGCTTGAAATTTTATTACAAACTTGTTTATTGAACTTGCAAGCAAATTTTGGGATGTGAATCAATGGAAACTCATGCCACAACTTGATTTGAAATTATTGTGTTGGCAAATGTACTTTTGCATTATTTTCTCAAAGAGGCTTGAAGTTAGCATGGGTTAATCATGCTCTGCCAAGGGAATGTAAGTCTACAAAGTTGAATCAGAGTAATGATTTTTATTTAGTTCACATGAGCCATCGAGTAACAAAATAAGTTATAAAGTAAAATACTTACTCTTCGTAAGGCCTGCTAAGCCATAGGTGCTTGATGCATCCATTCCAATGTTAGATGGTCCACTTTCTCTGCATATTACTAATACACTATTCTTCACCCAGTTATTCATTTAAACTTCTCAATGGAGAAAGCCTAGGCTCTCTTAAGAAAAAGAAATGTTTATGAGCCCGAGCTCAGCCCGAATCTCAAGCTCATTATGCTGGATAAGAGCTGCTTGAAGCTCTGTTTCTTTGCCCATAACCCCACACGTAGGCTACTTCTATTTGTTTATCTAGTTTTGGTTGGTGAAAGAAGAATTTAAATTTTTTTATTTTATTTGTTTCATGCAAATGCTTTTTCTTTAATATATTTGCTGAATGAGCGCTTCTGTTTCTGTAAAAACTTACTGAGGGGACCTTTGTTTCAGTTGAACGAGGATTTGCGTATTCTTTTAGAATGTGGAGAATCTCATGCTAAGGAAGCTATAAAAAAATATTCTGATGAATTGTCTGCAAAGGTAATTTTTTTAAACTCATTGCTTTCATCACCATGCACACCCATGGTCTGTAGTATTTATCTAGTTTTTGCAGATTAAGTGACTTTATTTAGAAATGTTGCTTACTTATGGCAACAGTATACTTTGTACTCTTGTCATACTTGTTTTGACTTGATTCAATAGCAGTGATTGTAGCTGATATTGGCCACATAGATGCAGCAAAAATCTGTATAGCGCCCATAAATATTTTAGTTCAAGATGTATCCAATTAGGCTAGACTAATATTTTGGCAGAAAGTTGATAGCAAACTTCTATGTTATTGTGAAGGTTTAATCATGTGGACTTCCTATAATTGATTTTTTTTTATGTGGTAATCATTTTCTCATAAAAATAAAAAATTAAAGAAAAATTGATAATAAATTTGTACTCATCTAGAGCTCCAGTGTATCTGTTGTTGGTATTTGGATCTATATAGACCTAATATTTATTTGGATGTTGTAGTGTATTTTTGAGTTTTTAAAGTTAGTTTGCAGTGGGTTTAGATATTAAAATTAACACCCAATTTTTCAGCTAGATCTCATGGAGCAGCAGCTTGAAGAACTGCTTGATATTGTGATGTCTGTGTGCAGGTATGCAAACTTTTACTTCTTGAAACTGCAGGAAAAATTAAAATGTTTTGGTCACCTATTTGCAGCTAATATTTTGTTGATCTGAACAGACTAAAAGACCAATTGATGCCATTTTTACTATTAGTATGACAGTTAGAAATATGGGCAGGAAAGGATGTTATGTAGGCTACTACATTTATGTATGATTTTCATTAGGGTATACAATCTGCAGCTTGTCTGTGAATATGTTCTTTTAATTACATGGTCCATTGTCTTTTTCTGAACTAATTCTGACCGTCAGAGTATCTCATGGTAAAATGGCTGACATATTTGAACTGTTAATCTGCTTATGTTTTGATTTGAAGAGGAGTTAGGGTTTAGGAAAATGAGCAAACCCCTCAGCCCCATCTATTCATCTGGTTTTATTGAGTTGGGAGTTCTAAAATTAGCTGTTTTTGTTAAGTTTGCTTTTTTGAACAGAATGGTAAGCATATTGCAGCATCTTCTAGTGGCACAAAGTATGAGAATCATGTTTGATAACTTCTATTTGTCATTTTTATTAGAAATAATGGACTAATAAAACTCTCTCTCTCTCTCTCTCTCTCTCTCTCTCTCTCTTCATAAAAAACTTGGTTTTGAACCTGAGCTCATCTTCTGTTCAACAAAGTCTAAATTTCTTTTCATCTTTCCTTCTATATGCCAAGCTGCGGCTAAAGAGCTATATAGTTTTCATCATACTCTTGAACTCCACTCGATCTTGTTAATCTGTTTTACCTTGGTTCCAAGCTTCTAAGGAGATCACAGTGGCTACCTGAAAGTTGTTATTGGCTTCTAACCATTACCGTCACGACTTCAAATATTATTAAAGGATTTTATTGCAAATTTTGCAGAGAAATGACTCTGACTGAGAAGCAGGAACTGCGGAAACTCATTCAAGACCTCCCACCCAAAAACCTGGACCGTGTTGTAGGAATTATTTTGCGTAAGAAGCTGCCTGAAGAACATTCTTGTGATGAGATGCATATTGATTTGGACAACGAGGTGTGTGCATCAAGGCCATCGTATGACAAATGAGCAAAAATTAGTCATGTTCCATAGAAATTACTGAACTGTGGTTGCCATCTGCAGGATAATGTTACCCTTTGGAGGTTGTACTTCTATGCAGAAGCAGTTGCAAGTGCCAAAAGGTTTTCGTCATCAGTGAAACAGCCAGCTTCCAGTCTTCGACAGTAGATTGGTTTGTGAAACTCCTGGATTGCTTACAAAGTTATAAAGCATCTTGTAGAAATGGAGATATGCCACATGAGAAGCTTTTTTGTCTTTGGCAGAAGATATCTATTCAAACCTCTAAAACTTCTCCAAGGTGTTTTATGCAGCCATGGAAGATTTCCCCAAATGGACTTTTACATCAATTTTGGGTTCTCATGCAGGAAAGCATAGACCTCGTCCGTCAGTAGAGCTCAGACAAAAGTAGGAGAATAGCGTTAAAGTCTTAACCAGGGAGCAAAACGCATTTCCACCTTTATACTCAAAGTAAGCTCTCCTTGTACTAATGTTTTGAGCATGATAAGAAAATCAGCTGTTGTCAGTAGAATCATGGCAATCACGAAGAGAGAACCTTGTAAAGAGTGAAAGGATCGGTTTTGTACAGAGCGCCTTATCAATCTCATGCTTTGGCAAACAAGATTTTGTGTATGATGGACTAACCATAAGATCTCTAGACTCTTGCTGTGATGCTTTCCCCTTTTTTTTTATTTTTCGTGCTTTTGAAGTGAAATGAAATGTAGTATTAATAGCGTAATATGCACTTGTCATTTTTAAACGTGAACGATTTCTGTCAAGTACTTACGGTAAAGGTGCAAGAAAAGAACATATGGTCAATATTATAACCCCTTCTGCGTGCAAAAAACACAAAGATGTAGGAACAACACTGCTTTAGGAATATGATTCTGTAGCATATTACATTAACGTGTGAAGGGAAGTGAAAAGGTGGGAAAGAGTGTCAATCTCATTTTGCTCTCATCACTTCCGGGCTCTTGTGAGCATGCATTAATTCCACAATATACTGCAAAGGTGTGTAACTTAAGTACCTAAACCTTAAAATATCAGTAGCCTTGCTTGGATTCTCTGAGTAACAGTGGCCACTAAATTCAGAGCCATCAACTTCAGGCTCTTTCTTGGTCAAACAGAACTGTGTTTGAAATAGAATTCATAGTTGACAAGCTTATGATAGGCCAGGAAATTATTTTTTTTAAAAATAAAGCTCTGGCACCTAGATGCTGTAATTTCTCCCTATCGCAGTCAAATCTTGATTGATGAAATATTAGACGGCCAGAAAAATTAATCAGTATTTGGAATAGATGATGTGTGCTAACAGTAAATAAACAAATTTTCAACCAAAAAACAAAAAGAGAGAAGAACAAAAAAGAAAAAAAAACAACTAGAAATAAGTCGCAACTCATAGCCTGAAAACTTTCCTACTATTAAACTATAAAAGAAAAGGATTTAAAGAGAAAGAGAGAGAGAGAGAGAGAGAGAGAGAGAGAGAGAGAGAGAGAGAGGAGAGAAAAAACAAAAAAAGCAATTCGCCAGAAATATTGCTTGCTGAGGACCTACCAAACATCAGATAATCCAAAAAAGAGCTCTTAGGACTAGCTAGCATGTCTCTTCGATTTAGAATGAGCCACGCCTTGGTCGCTCTTCGGCAACATTCACCCTAAGTGCCCTTCCATCCAAACTCTGCACACCAATAACAGCAGATAAGCTTTCTATGCTTCACCAGAGGCATTCCAAAATAGAAAATTGTCCGGATATCATATAAGACGCAGAGCAAACCCATCTTTTTATATTAGAAGTATATCAATTTAATTCTAGTTACATGAACAAGTAGGAACAAACATTTAAAGCATTTTGATTCCTAGTAGATGTCAGTAACAATCACAAGAATCCTAATGTTGCAACTTAGGAGGTCCTATGGACTATAGGAATTAGGAATTGTTATCATCCTAAGTAACCTAAGGTGACTCAACCAACCATTGTATGCCATTGCAACTATAAAGATTACCTAAAAACCATTTAAGGGCAGGAGAAAATGTTTTACCTGTCCATCAAGAGCTGCAATGGCATCGTCCATCTCTGTTTGTGAGGACATAGCTACAAACCCGAATCCACGTGAACGGCCAGTCTCTTGGTCATAAACCACCTTTGCTTCCAAAACCTTACCATGTTCACTAAACAGCTGCTCCAAGCGAGCATTATCCACTTGCCATGGCAGGTTTCCTACATAGATTCTAAATGGCCGTGACGTTGTTGTTCTCTCAGGCCTGGCTCCTCTAGGAGCAGCCTTGTTTACAGTCAAAAGCCTTCCGTTCATATCCTGTTTCAAACAAAGACAACTCTCAAGCACAATCAAGAAAATTTATAAATGCCTCATGAGTATCCACAAAATATCATGCTGGAAGCAGCTAAAATCATAGTGCGAGTATTTTGTAAAACCCAGGACAACTGGGTCAGTCATAAGGACCACTCTGGCTTGGAAAATGTAATGCATATTGGCTGTATAATAAATTAATAAAATTTTTCTTTGTTTCCTCTTCAAAAATAAATAAATAAATGATACATAAAGAAATTATGGTATCTAGCAAAAATCACATGCATACACACAAATACACACTTGTTTACACACACACATGCATTAGAAGTGATTTTCATTCAGAATGGGGAAAAAAAAAATTAATTTCTCATAAGAAAAAAAGACATTTTACTATAATAAATTTTTTTTTCCTAATAGAAAATTAGAAAAAGGCACGTTTTGCCTTTCAATATGATCAAAATGACTGTAACCATTCAAAAACATTGTTATTATTTGAAGTAATTTATTTTATTGTGAGATTAGTTACTTATTTTAGAAGGTTATTATTTGTTATTTTAGTAAGATTTTAGTTTCTAAATTGCAGCTTGATACTAATTAGGTATTTTACTTTTCTATAAGAATAGGTTTGCAATTGAAATTGGCAAATTAATTGTTGGAATAAAATATCTACTTATTGATTTCACTCTCTTCTCTTTTTCTTCATCACATCTATTTTCTTTCTATTTCTTATTTTCCTCGTTCTGGTACAGCGTCACTTAGCTTTGAAAAAAGTTCTTCAACTTTCTTCCAACAATGGAGACAAGCATTTGAAGCCCTATTAGACTTCATTTGCAACTGAAAGAACAATAAAGGGAAAAGCAAAATGTGGATTTTTTTTAAGTGTCAAATAGATTACTAGAAGTTGATGATGTCACCATCAATGTTGCTGGAGATAGTCAGAATAGACAGTCATGAAGAATTGTCAGAGAACCATCGTCCAATATCAAGATGGGTTAGGGCTACAAGCTTTCCCATCAAAATTCTTTTATATTCACTAAAAAGACATATTTATAGATAATCCTTTGAAGTTTCTATCTTCATCCATGGACACCTTCGACTCTTTGGAAATTTCTTAGACCCTCCCTCTGACTGCCTAGCAAACATCCTCGGCAGTTCTCCCCAAAGATAGCCTTGGCATAAGCTAGGTGATGCTTAGGCAACACTGCTACAGCAACTAAAGGGGTAGAATAGAGTAATTTTTGTTAAGACCTTTAGGAATCCACTTAAAAACCTACAATCTCTTTAGATCAATGTTTTGCCTTCCTGTTGGGATTTCATTGCTCCACCAAATACCTGCCTTTGAACTCCTCCATCATTCACAATAAAATGGAGCTTTCCTTGACATTTTATCAAACCATTCACATCTATCTTGCATTTCTTAGATTTCAAAAGCAAAATCCCAATACGCCTGAATATTATTATGGTTATTTATTGAACATATTTCTTACATTTCCGACTTAAAATTAGTCTTACACAAGTTACATTTCTCACATATGTTGTCATTAATTTTGGCAGGAGGGAGGGAGGTAGAGAAATGGTAGATGAAAGGCAATCCCACTAATTTGGTTAATGTGAAATTGCTCACTTGCAAAGCAACTCTGTAAAAAATCCATATCTCCAACCTGAAGATGAAGCCCTAAGTTCAAAAGAAAACACTTGGATCCATCCTACAGATATTCATACTTCCCAAGAATGCAAGACATATTTCATCTTTATCTAAATTTTGTAATGTTTTAAGCTATACCTAAATTCTCATAACACTTGCTAATTAATATTCATTCATACTATGGATGCAGTCGCTAATTCCATTTCCCAAAATAATCACTACATTCTCATAAACACTTTTCAATTACAAGTACACATTCAACTTTCACAAAGATCCCAATTATTACTAAAAAGAGGGGGAGGTGCCACCACTTGAATGTGAGACTTATGAAATTGTCATTGCTTATAACATAAGTGTGCTCATTTTTTCATAGTTTACTCAACAGACTACTCCTTGACTTTTTTGGAAGTTTTTCCAATGTTTAGGAGAAGTCAAAAGAGAAAGCACAAAGTTTTAGAGTTTGAAGAAGATCATGGGAGAAGCAAAGCAACCAAGAAAGACTATTAATTTAGGGGAGGGAACATGAAAAAGGAAAAAATGGTATGCTCAGAATTTCTTTTGAAAAAGAATAAGAAGAAGAAAAAAAATACAAAGAGATACCCTCGTGACCTATGTGGCATGAACAATACTCAGCCTATTTGCTTTGGAATTCAGTAAAACAGCAAGACTAACTTAGCACAAACTAAAACACTATACTGTAGAAGGTCACATTAACATTATAGATTGAACCATGGAGAGAGAGAGAGGCTAGGGAGGTTAGTGAAGAAGACGGACAAACAAAAGCAAGAGACGAGGTCAAGCAAGATTGTTCATACATGGGAACAGAAAATTTGAGGCTAGGGAGGTTAGTGAAGAAGATGGACAAACAAAAGCAAGAGATGAGGTCAAGCAAGATTGCTAAATAACAACACAAAGCTCTCCCCATTTAAAGCACTTGCCAATTCAAAGTATGATCTACTAAAAATCGATATGACAAGCTCCATGGAGTTGGAAAGAATCATTCACTAGAAAGACAAGATATATCATCACTATCCCCAGTATTTTTTATTTTTTTTTTTTTTGGTGGCATATTTAAAACTCAAGTAATAAGATAGAAACACAAAGAGTTTGTTAAGCACATATCCACCAAGTGACAAACATGTCAACTACCTCATTCCATATACTAAGAGATAACCCACTTTTCAGAAAGAAAAAAAAATGTCCACCATTAGCAAAGAAGATAAGTAGAGATATGGATAATCACAGAAAAACTGAGCAGAGACTATCGAAAACCAGTACAAGCGTCGGATAAACAAAATGTAACTGAAGCTGCATATACAAGAATGAAAGAGATTCAACAATGTGAGGCTACTTACAAAGCGATGGTACATCTCCACCGCTTTCTCAGCTTCTTCAACACTACTCATTGTCACAAACCCAAAACCACGGCTCTGATCTGTCTGCCTGTTGTAAATTACCTAACAAATACAAAAAAAAAAGAAGAGAACAGAGAAAATACCACCCATCATCATAATTACCAAAAAATAAAAAGTTATTTATTTATCTTTCAAACACAGAAAAGGGTAGCAGAAATTGGTACCTCGGCAACCTCAACAACACCAGCTTGGTCAAAAAGCTGAGCCAATTGCTCACTATCTACATCATAAGGTAAATTCCCCACGAAAAGCTTAGCATCTTCAGATAACTCTGGAAAACCCTCTTCTACAACTTCTCCGCCTTCCTCAAGTAACCCATCTTCACCACCACTTCCTTCAGACCCTTCCATTTGTTCTTCTTCTCCCTCACCTTCCCAATCTGAGAGCCGAGCTTCTGCTCCATCCTCCTCTCTTTCTTCATTCTCCCACTTGAACTCTTCTTCTCCTTCATCTTCCTCTCCTTGTTGTTGAAGTTGATTTTCCTCTTCCTGTTGAGCCCAATCTGAAGTAGAAGCAACAAGAGGGACCAAAGTGGATGAAAAAGGCTTCCTTTTGAGGGAAACCCATGATGGAGAAGGAGAAGGAGGAGAAGCGGAGGAAGAGAGGTGAAGAAATTTGATAGGTTTTGAAGGGAGGGAAAGAAATGGGTAAGTTGAGGTTTTGAGAGTGGTCGGAAGGAGGGTGGAAGAAAGATAGGCGTCGGCCATGGATAGAGTCTTGAAGATTGGTGTCGAAGCCATGGTGGATTTCACGAGAATGAGAGAGCAACCAAGAAGATAAGGGAGGGAGAGGATATTAGAGGGAGAGACTCGTTTTTCAGTAGTTGAAGACTAGAAGCTGTGTGGTGTGGTGTTGTGGCAATTTTTATGTGAAAATGAATGGGAATAGTAAGGGTTATCTATGTATAGTGCTGGGCAAAGCCCAAATACCCAAACAAAGATGGGCCCTCACAGGTGCTCATTTCGATATGTGAATTGTGAGCCCAAACAAAATTCAATTTGAATTCCATCTAATTTAATTTAGATTTACCAAATAAATAAATAGAACTAGTTTTTTTTTCTTTTAATTTTTTTGTTTTTTTGGTTAGAAAAGTGCGTATAGTGTTACAAAATGAATTAATTTTAAATTAAAGTATGTATATCTCATTTTTAATTTATTTTTAATTATATTAAATAAATTATTTTCAAGTAAAAAGTTAACCTATTTATAATTTTAATCATACTTAACCTATTTTAACATAATTAACCTATTTTAACATAAAACTTTTTATGTTAATCTCTAACGGTCACGTTCAACTAAAATGATTAAACATCGCCTGGAGAGGTTTGTCTCACGTACATAATATACCCCGCCTAAATACATCTTTTTTGAAACTCCAGTGTCGTGTTCCTTTCCCGAATATATTTAATATTGTTAAAAATTGACTAAAAAAAAACTAAAATGATTGAATAGTCAATTTATTACTTTTCATAAGTATAATGACTGAAAATATCTTAATCCTGCTCATATAATTGATTTCTATTCCAGTTTTTTGGAAATACAACACCATTTTGAAAGATTGAGAGTGAGGCCTCAATAGATAATTAACACACAAGCATCAATACACAAACTCAATTTCCTGCAAACAGATTTCATCTTGGGCATGCCAGGGAAGCGTCAATGTCAACAACTTAGCCTCTTCTTCATAGTTGAACTCTTCCTCCTTTGCTTGCACGGTACAAACCTTGGGCCTAGCATTCGAATATGCTCCAAAGCAACCGCAGCCTCGCACTATTATCGCAATTGTACATGATGATGGGTCGCTGGTGCAATAGGTTAGAGCCTCAATTGCTCCTCCAGAGTTGTACATGTCAATTAATCCAATAGGAGCAAAGTGAACTGTTTGATTATATTCCTGTTCCAACCAAACTTATCAATAATCTTGTGGAAACTTAAAAAACAGAAATGGAAATTAGAGAAGAACAATGTGACTAGTTGATAGTATCTACTAACTCTTATTGGAGATATAGCATATATCTCATGTTGAAGACTACTCAATGAAACTTCAATGCTTCCGCTCTTTGGAAGTCTATGCAAAGATTCTCAAAGAAGAAGATTTAAAGCGAGTTAGTGAGGACTAACAAGATTTTGAGGTGTGGCAATGAGTTGATAAGTTTGGAGAATTACTTGAATTAAAGGCACAAACGGCACAATCACCAGTCCAATTTTCGCCCGCGACCTCTTCAAGGAATTCCACATTGGTAGGACTAACATGGCCAGAGAGGCTTGAAGGTTGAGTATATCCTGATACAGGGTTGGTGCTTGCATCTTCCTTGCGTGGCCAACTTCCCACTCCTTGACAGTTAAAAACACCAAGGACTCCAGAAAACTTGTTCAAATTTCATATCTTTAGCAAGCTGAAATGGATAATTTCAGTACAATGAGTAAGGATACTCCATTGGAGTTGCTTCGGGGAGTTGAAAACCAGACGTTTTAGATAAAAAGATAAATAATTGACCTTTCTCCATCAATAACTGGGTCCTTGAATAAGCAATCCTTGGTGGGTCTCCCTGCATATCTTGCTCTTAGAACAGATCCATCTGGTAGCACAAGCTTCTTGAGAACATCAAAATCGTGTACGCCTGGCTTGTCACTATACAAGTCCAAGGGACTTTTACATCATTCTTGCCAACTGTAGAAAATCAATTATATTAACAGATAGTTGAAGAACTAAAATATGAGAAGAACAAACCTCACATAAACACCGCAACCACCCACAACCCTTGAAGCAGCATGAAACTCTGCTGTCCAATGCTTGCTCTGCCATTAACAACTAATGACATTAATTTATGCTTACCTCAATAGCTAAAGTTACTATGTTTGGGACCAAATCTTAAATTATTGTTGGCTTGACATTTTAATGCATGCACCACTTAGCTAAGAGTTCCAACCTACTCAAGCAAGTGAATGAATTTTTAAGAATTAAATTGAATTGGGTCTAAAGTAAATCATCCTATACATCAAAAAAAGAAAAAAAAGAAACAAAAAAAGATCTTACATGGAACATATCCCAGTCAGGTACAACAAACTCACCTAGAAGAAGACTGTTGAATGCAACTTTAGCAACATGCAGGGTCTGAAAAGTTTCTTCTCTAGGCATGAAATCATCTGCTGCTCTCGCAATTGCGCTTGTTAATATATAATCATATATTATATAAGATATTATATAAGATAGGATATTAATTATAAGGATTATATTGTATCTATATTTAGAGGTCTTCATGGATGATTTTTCAGTTTTTGGTGATACATTTGAGGAATGTTTGCAACATTTAAAATTAGTTCTAATTCGGTGTGAAGAGAAACAACTAGTATTAAATTGGGAAAAATGTCACTTTATGGTTTCTAAGGGAATTGTC
>JAJIYU010000508.1:0-49670 GCA_030144865.1 Tinospora cordifolia
TCGGAAACCAAACCCGAACAACCCAGCAAAAAAAAAACCAACAACCCCAAAAAAAAAAAAAAAAAAAAAAAAAAAAAGAGAATAAATACGAAAATATAAGGTAAACAGGAAGCAAACAATGGAAACAAAACCATTTACAAGTGCTAACCATGATTGTTAGAATCCCAATCTGAATCTATGAATTTTAGGTTTCACAAATCACGTTTTACAACTCAAGCAATTCACAACAATAATCTTGAAATTGAAGCTGTAACATATATTTGAGCATTATGCTTATCCCCCAAACTTATGAACTGATTATGTGTTATGCCAATCTTTACTAGTGTACTTCTACTTCCAAGCAAACCGGTATTCATAGTAAAGGGTAAGCTATAATAATAATTTTAAAAAGCAGAGGTTGTTTGCTCATGTAAGGGAAAGGGAGAAAAAAAAAAACACAAAAAACTCAAAAGATTCCAACTTCTGTCTACATTTTGCCAACAAGCGGAGAGTTTACAAATCCCACCAAGTCACTCAGCACAAGTACCAATAATAAATTGACAAGAAACACTGCAAGGAGTAATGCTTATCACAACCCCAATCTTGACAATTAGAATATGTCCAAAGCATATGTATGCTTTACCAGTGGATGCTAGGAAAATAACCAAAAAAAAAAAAAAAGAGGAGATTTACTAGCTGAAGGTGCAGTATTGATAGAAAGAAACATAGCTATTTTAATCATCTATTCTCAAAATTTTTGGATATTCATATATCAACAGTTAGTGGAAAGATTATTACACACAAGATCCCAATGAAAATATACCTGCATGCCCACGTAAAGTACGAGGGAGTTGATCAAAGGCACATTGTAGCGTGTCCCAGCCTGTGCTGCCTCACCTTGGGGAAGAAGTAACCTTTGCTTAAGCTCCATCAAGAATGAGGACCCCTGTTGCCTTGTCTGCAGCAAGTATTTGATAAGAAAAACCATGACAAAATATTAAAACTAAAATAAATGGGGCTAAAAGAGGAAACAGCGGGAATTTCATGGCATTTTCAAAGGCTCTAGGCAAGTATATGTGAACAGAAAAAATAGCAATGCACAAAAAAAAGACCTTGAGATACTCATCAATGTCAGTCTTCATCTGCTTTGCCTTTAAAGCAGCATCAACCTCAGATAATATAGAAGGTGACTGGCTGATTTCAGCAAGCAAATCAATCTGAATGGAAAATTTAGAGAAAAAAAGTTTTGAAGGGTTTAAGAATAGAAAATAATAGGTAATTAGGAAGGGTTTAAGAATAGAAAATAATAGGTATAAGGAACCAAAATTCGCAATTACAAAAATAACCTTCAGGTTGGGAGTAGAAGGATCAGGCAATCTCATATTGCGTGGGAAAGCACTAAGAATAACATTCCGCATCTGAATGCAGCTAGGAGGAATGACATCACAGAAACTGAAATGGTAATTACAGAGGAACTCTGGGAAATCATGAAGCAACACAAGAAGCACTCTTAAAGTCCCTTTGTACAGAAAGTGAACCTAGAAACAATAACGAATACAAAACGTCAAGGTGGTATTATTATAGCTAAGAACCATTAGCAACTAAAATTTTTTCCATTGGCTTCGAACATACCGAGTCTCCCAGTTCAGCATTCCTCAAGTATGGCTCCATAAATTTGAACAAGTCTACCATTAAACGCTGGAAGAATGGCCAACCTTTCTGCAAAGCATTTCCATTGAGCAATTTTGGCATGAAACTTCTGTGACTCACCAGCTCAAGCCATGCAAAGCTGAAAGATGCCAAATAAAGTTACTAGGTATGCAAAACAAGAACATCAAACTAAAAGGACAAAAAAGCAACAAGCCAAAGCTGCAAAGTATCTTGAATACAATAAAAGAAGAAGATGAAGAGGATACAAAAATCCACAAGTCTAACCACACTTTTACAAGAACTTAACAGAAAATTATTAAATCAAGAAACAATAAACAGTTCAGTCTTTCAATCAAAAAGCGCGACCACCATGTAATGGCATGTTTGTACAATAATACAATAAAAAACACAACTAATATCTACTGACATGCACCAGTAGTGGTACAGTTCATATAACAATAGAAGATAAGACATCAAGAAAATTCATATAAAAATATAATGCATTTAAAAAGCGGGAAATTCAGCAACAAGGAAAACATATTTGAGGCAAAAAACTGTGACAATATGCTTTCCATTAAAACTAAGTTCAATTTCTACTATCTTCACAAAAAGTCAGTCCTTCAGTGCAGACTTCGATCACGAAAACCATTATAAATCAAAATAGCGAATTCCATTAATTACAAAATTCAAGAAGCTATTAAACAAAACTGTGTCCCATGATAACAATGATGATGGTGACTATGGTTATACAATAATCATGATAAATCGGTTTACTAACCTGAAACCCGGAACCTTTAGAGGCTGCAAAGCATGGAAAGCATTTGCAAATGCTGTCAACAACTGGAGCCAGAAAAGTCAAAATCAATACATTCATCAAGAAGAGAATATGCTGACATCATGCAAGACAGTAATCACACCAACACTTGAAAGCATTAGGATCACAACATCACAGAAACACTAGACAAGTTATCTCAAATCATACCTGAAAGTTGCTGCCATCATGAACTGACTCAAAAGAGCCAAGGTCCAAGAGCCAGTTAATAAACAATCTATAATATGGTCTAGGATTAAAAGCTGCCTTCTTCTCCTCAGCATCCTTTTGTATGACTCTTACAGTAACCAACAGAATCTACCAAAAAACATGCGCAAGACTAAGTCACGGGTCAAAAATGAGCACAGAAACAAAGAGAGAGGCTGGGCTGCGAGGTTTAACGAATTCAAACAGAATCTTTCGAAATAGCATAATACAAGAAAATATGCTATCCAAATATAAGCACGGGAGCGACCAGAAAAAGGATCGTTTCTATTGAATTTAGAAGCAATCTACTGAAATAAAATATGCAACACAATTTACTGAAAAAGATCAGCAGGGCAGTGATGAGAGAGAGAGAGAGACAGAGAGAGAGAGAAAGAGAGAGAGAACTAATAGTGCATTCAAACCTTTGGCATAAGAAAGACCTTATTGGATCCCTGATCTGCTGCAAAGTACTACAAATCAAATCAAAGTGTAAGCAAAGAGATTCTTGCAAGTTCCAATTTTAAAAAAACTCCAAGGTGAGCAAATCAGAAGATGTACCTTCAGGATTAAAAAGACAAGTTTTGCATACATATCGACAGTACCAAATGAAAGATGTGGAGCTGCCTGAGGTGATTGAAGGGACAGTGCACCAGGAGATTCAGCAGGCAGGCAGTGTGACACAGAGATTTCCTGAAACATGGATACGTTGTAAAATAAACAAACACACCTTCAACTTTGTCTCGGCAAATACTGCTTCAAGCAGAGTAATAACTTACAGTGAGGATCCTAAAAAAGCGTTCCGACATTTCATCACCTTTAAGCAATCCACTTTGCTGTAATTGTGAAATAAAAAGCGCACAAGCCGCATCATTTGCAGCAGGTGTTTCACAAATTCGGTACCAATCAGCAAACAACATAGAGACCTACACATGTTCATATAAAATCATAAGAAGAAGGAAAACCACTTGTACAAAGAACACCATGCACCAGGACAGGCATTGTCATAATGAAAATCATACTCAAGAAAATAACTACAATGATTTTATGCAGCAATCACCTTCCTCTATTTTGGAACTCAAGCAGACTTCAATAATCTCGAAGACCTTATTTGAAAAAGATCCAAGTTTAGGTCTTTTCAATGATGTTAATCACGAAATAACTAAGTTATTCTCACATTCACCTCCTAGTATGTTGAACCAACTTATTTGTCAATGTTCTTATGCTTAAAGTTTGAGAGGAGTCATAGAGTCAAAAGTATAAATAAAGAAGATAAGTCTGTCGGCAAATAAGGAAGAAAGTATAAAACAAAAGGCACAAACCATACCACAACTCTATAGGAAACACTAACACAGCTTCTTAAGCCCCACTTCATAAAGGCAGCTTAGTTGGCACACATAAAACACCTCAAATACTTACAGTTTCATTTTGTGTTAACCAGCACCAATGGGTGATATTCCCAAACCCCAATTGAAAATCTCTTCAAGCATGAGACTTGAAAATTAAAATTTAAACTAAAAAATAAAAATTAGAAATAACATCATCATTCTTTGACTTCTCTTTGATACACTGCATTCAAGAAGCAATGATGCTGCCCAAACTCCAGTATGGGTGTAAGACAGAGGTGCATATCTAAAGGTCCAACTCTTTCATTTTTAAATTTTGGGACACGGGGACATAATTGTACTATATGTTATTTATTCTTTTTTTTTCTTATTTTAACTCATTTATTATCCTTTTCCTTCTTTCACTTCAATGAATAGCAATTATTAATTATTATCTTCTTAAATGCTTTGTCTAATTTCCATTAGAGAATTATTTGGTCATATTCTAAAATGAAAAGTATTAGACACAAATCCCACACCCACGTCCTATAATGAAGCGTTGCACACATGTACATTGAGCTAAAGTAAAATGACTTGGTAACAAAGAGAGGCAATGCTTTTTGTTCTTTATTTCCTCATAAGAAACAATCAAAAGTTGCCATCCCATGTAAAAACACTCGGAGGCTACCCCAGCGTAAGAAGCTCTCATCTTGCCATTTTGGGTGGAAAGTATGATTTACACAACTTATCTCAAGATGTTGAGCTGGTTCTCAGACAATCTATGACCTCCACATAGCACAAACTCAAATCATTGCACCACAAAATAGATTGATGAAAAGAAAATAAAAGTATTCAAATTGGTGCTTAGACATGTACTTGGCATAGAGTAGATTCTAAATGTGGAAGATAGAAAAGAAGAAAAAAAAAGAAGAAAAAGGAAAAACCCTCAGAATCACAAGTTTACTTGATCCTTAAACATGAGTTTTCCCATAGAGCTAAATTGGTTTATAAGACATTAGCCAACTCAATTGAACTATACAGGATTCCTGTCACACTTGAATCATAAACAAGTTGTTACAAAGTTCAAGACTTCAGGCAATAATCAGAACATTTATGCATGTTATGCATTATTTATGCAAACAAGTATGTGTAATGATTCCAACTAGAGTTTATCTTGAAATAATGCTAATTCACAATGTGATTTAAGCTAAAGTTCCCAAATGAGTTCATAGTTGTGAGGATTGTCACCTTCAGCATTTTGCAACCAAATGAAGTTATTTAAAAACCAAAGAACAAAAAATGGAAAGTTCACATTTGCCTTGCATCCAACTCACTTTCAATAATGCTAAGAACATTGGAAAAACTAATTTCTAAAAATGGCTTTCTTTATTGAAAAATCCATTCTCATATATAAAACTTGATTGTGGTAATTCTGTTTCAGCATAATGGTTAAAAATCTAGCCAAAGAGTTTTGACACCTATATATCCTCAGGATTGGAATAAGAAAAATGAGGATTTGCCAAAATTTGGACAGTTTCGCGTAATAATAGAAACAGATAATAAATACAAAAAACAATAAGTACATGCACTCTTAATAAGAATCATCTGGCATCTGAATTACATAAGGTAGAAGACTTGAAATACAAGCCACAAGATTATATTATTATTATTCTAGAATTCAGAAGCACCAGGCTCAAATCCAGGAATTGAATCATTTCCTTCCAAAATGGCTCATTTCTAACATTCATAAATACAAACACAAACTCACAGAAATATGGATCAGATTCAGATGAAAGTGCTATCTTGTTTTTCTATTTTTCAGACTCATTTCTAATATTCATAGATTCAAAACCATTATCATTCCACCAACCACGGAATTTGATAGAAAAGTAACATTGAGGATTCAAATCAGAGGAATATAATGACAGTTGACCAACCACACATCAACAGCATTTTTCCTTGTTTTTCCTTTTTGCAAACACATTCAAAGAGCATAAAAAGGCACCTGCTCACGAAAACCAGCAGGATCTGTAGCCATAGGTTCAGCATTATTGTAATCTTCCCGACTTGTAACTGTACGACTAGTTGGAACCTGCTGGTAGAAAAGCAGTTAAAAATTATGTCAATACAATTTAGCACATGCCTCTAATGTATAGCACCTGGCAAATGATAAAGAGAAAAGATAGAAACCTTTTTGTCTCTGGATTGTCTGGCTTTTTCATCCTTGGTAAAGCCTGATATGCCAGCAGCATTAACAGCAGGGTTCCTAGCAATCTCAACCAACTGCTGTAATGATTCAGGAGATCCAGGCCTTGTTGCCAGCTGCAACTTGGAACCAGTCATTTGATAAGAAAATGCAACAAAGTCAAAATTTACAAAAGACACCAGAAAGCTGTTTTTAAAAAATCAAAATACACAACCCCAACCTTTGCCAAGGCATCAACAAGATTGTGCAGTTCTGACACACTAATCCCAGATTCCTGAACTACAAGGGTTTGAAGAAGAGAAATTGCAAATTCTGTAGCAGCTTCTGTACATTAAACAGCAGTTAGCTACTAAGCTTATTAACCATTTCATAGTGGTTGCAGTAAAATTAAAAATTTTCAAATACATACTATTCCGTCCTCCATCAATAAGTTTAGCCATGTGAACATTATATTCTGCGAGGTTCAGCAACTCAGAGCGAATGAGGCCAACAGTTATATCTTTGTTGAACTTGCGTTCTTCATCTGAGTAAATCACCTGTCAAATAGAAGATATATGGAAGTATAAATGTATGACAGACATGAAAAGCCATTTCATAGATAAAAAGGAAACATAAAATGCGGAGGACAGAAGCACCTGAGACATGTTAAGAGGATGAATAAGAACACAATTGATTAGAGTGGACGAAATGAATAAATTTATTATTTCATACTCAGGCTTAGGATTGAGTTACAATAACAGAAAAAGACAACTAGCATGGTAGGACATAGGTATCATACCCCAGTCAATAAGGCTGCAAGAATATACACTGTTAACTTAGTAATTAAACCCATAGACATTCTGAAACAACAACAATGGCTCTACGTAGAGCAGAATCACAGATAAGGTCCATTTCAAAGGTGATTTTCTTGTAAATAAACTAACATATATTTTAATCAACAAGATGACCATTACAGGTACCATTGGAACTTTAGTTACAGATTTAAGCTAAAGTTACTTATATGATACAAAAGTTCCAAAATGAACACCAATACAGCTCAGCACAGGTGCACACTTCTCAAGATATATTGTTCGGAAAAAAAATGACACACCATTGTTGTATAAAGACAAAAACAACTTTGTGGTACAAATATATTGCAACAAGAAAAGACTGCAAAAGAAAGGAAAAGATACAAGAAAGTGAAAATTGGAAAACTAGGATGTTGAAACAGGAGCACGTTTTGTTACTAAAATGATTGTCTCAATCAAGTTAGTAAAATATGCAATAGAAGAATTAGGATGTTGATACCGGTGAATAAGGCTTTGTTAAATGACTGATCAATCCACAATAAAGCAAGAAAATAGATATAGTTATTATGCAAAGCAATAACTAGTAAATGCAGACAAATTCACATTCTTTGTAATGCATGATGAAATTGCGACAGACAACAGTTATGTAGGAACCCAAACGGTACACAAAAGATAGATACCAATAAAGAAGAATTCAAGCAGCAGGACTCTTATCAATTCTCAAGGCAGTATTTTTGTGGTGCAATACATCATACATGTACTCTCCCAGAAAATACCAACCTATTATATGTTCAACTATTACCCTTCTTACAAGTATTCGTCAAAAGAAGCCTCTGAGCTGTGAAACAACGTCCACAAATTATTCAAATCACAAAGCTAGTAATTAGAAAAAGGGTAGGAATAGTTTAATGCTCAGTTCCCTTGAACTACGAAACCCAATTCCAAGCAAAAGTCCACAGCTTAAACACAGGTTGAACAAAGGGCGGAAGGGCATATAAATAACAAACCTCTTTTAAAAATGCCAAAATTAAAATTAAAACCACATTTTGGTCCTATGTGACACGGACACTTCAATTTCTCAATATCTGGTGATCTGGGTTTGTTTTATCCATGTACCGATATACTCCACATTTCCATCTCCAATTGTTATAACACAATTTTTCCGCTATGATGTAAACATATTCACATGTAAGCTAAATAAACAACAGTGTTACCCACAAATATCAAGTTAAACAAATGTTAGCTTAAACTAAATTCTCAAATGAAAGTTGGTGAATACATTAGTTGAATACAAAAATATTTCATCAGTGTAGAAAGTTGGAGTCTATTGCATATGCAAATTACACACACGAATGTATGGCTGCATTTTTCCTTTACATATCTTGAAGCATCCAGAAGAAAAGGCAAGGTAAAATTATATCGCCAGACAGAAAAAGTTACAGGTATTGCCCCAATTCATCGTAATATAAAAATAACATACCCAACTTGTAAGTTCCTTAACAACAAGCTTGCAAACGTCACGAATAGCAACCAGAATTGTAAGATAAGCACCAACATGTGTACTATTCAGTGCATTTTCGTATAAACTCTTGAAAACCTGCTCCAACACCATGTGCAAGTTTCAGATAAAGAAAAGATTTCACATGAAATATAATTCCACAAGGAAATCGAATACCTTCTGAGCCACAGCCAAGGCAGCCTCATCTCGGCTAATACATTTAAGTATGATTTCAGGAACCTCTGCAATTACTCCCTGAACATAAAATACAGTATAAGTGAAAAAGAAAAACAATTAAACAATCAAAAGAATAAGACCAAGGCCAGCACAAATGTTCCACTAAATGATTATATAAAAGAATGACAGAAAAAGGAGGGTGAGTATATTTTCATAGAGGGATTTTCCGTTGACAGACTAATGATCCCACATACCAAGGGAAGCAAAAGGAAAAATACCTGAATTTCTGCATCTCTAGCATCTTTAGCAACAAGCGTTTCCAGCTGAAACTCAGAAAAAACAAGTGAAAAAATTCATCAAGAAACTATAAAAGAATTAAAAAGAAATGGACATGAAATAAAAAAGACAAAATAGAAATTTTTCCGAGGCCTTAAGGTAAGTGCCTATTCAACTCACCCTGCCCAAACATTTCTGAAGTGTGACCTTGAAAATAGAAGTTGACAAAAGAAATAAACCAACAACAAGCATAATTGTGTAATCTACCAACTAATTAATGTTTTTGAAATGAAATGACTTATGCATAACATATGAACAGTTTAAAGGTGTTAGAAACAGAAGCCAAACACTTCCGAATTTAAAAATTAAAAATGAATCCAATTTTTTTCTAGGTTGGTTGAACAGTCATTTTGTTTTATTTTTAAATTACAAAGTAGATTATCTGGAGTTTTTGAGGAGCTAGTCTTTTTCGGACCTAAACTATGTATGTGGAAGAAAAGAAAGGCTAGGAACCCTTCTTATTACCCCTTGAAAAGGTTTCTATAAATTATTGTGTTTTGAAATTTAAAAAAAAAGAATCCGATACTGCCTTCTAGGACTGATCATCCAACTAAATCGGCTAATGAAAACAATCACAATCATATATGAATCAGGTTAGATAAGACCTGCATATCAAATAGGGTTGTGTTAAAATTTCAGATTTTATCGCAGATTAGAGTAGTTCGAGTTTAATGAAAAATTAACCGGCCAAACTAAATCAATTTGAACCAATCAAAACGTTAATTAATCAATTCACAATTTAAATTATAGGCATTCACCCAAAAAATTTAAAAAAAAAGAAATAAAAAACCTAGCGTAAAGTATCATTATCAAAATATCACAAAATAGATAATATCTTATCAAACTATTATGAAGTTTGCATTTTACATGAAAAAAATTCTAAAGGGCAACCTTTTATAATCCACAAAATTGAGTAGACCAAGAGATTTTAGAATACATTAATTAACAAACAAATGCCAATAACTCAATTCAATTCCTAGCAACCCAAGGTCATTCGATTGGGTTGGTTAGGCAGAGCCAAGGATTGAAAGTTCAACTTTAACTTAATGTCTGTCACTTAAATTGGAATGATTTTAAAAAGTTTAATTTTACATGGACAATTTTAGCAAAAAATCATTAAATTAAAGACGTTTAGAGAGCTTTAGCATGTATGCTTAAATATATAGCTTTTTATAATTTAAGCTAAAAATTAATATTAATATAATGTTGTAATTAATAAACCATAAGTGACAACAAAATCAATCTTGCTAAGTCAACAAATTCAAAATGATGGCTTTTGGTTCTAATTGGCTTTCTTTGTTTTGATATTTAGTTTTATGATGGCTTACTTTTCGATCATTTACTTTGCTAGTATGATTTTCATCATACTTAAATTATTAGTTTATTATTCAAATATGTTTTCAAATCTTGTTTTACAAGAGTTCAAGAAAAGAAGACAGGCCCTAAGTTTTTATCTTCTTTCAACTTTATCTATATAGTTATTTGCTTCTTTTCTTCTCTTTTTTTGTAAAGCATGTCACATAAACTACATAAAAATTTTAGCTTGTCAAATTATTTTTTTAAATTAATATTTCTATGTCGGTTGATGAAGTTGAAAATAGTACATAATCAGCAGTATTTATTGGTTTTCTATCTATAAAATAACATATTCTCCATCATCTGTTAAATTTTATCAAATTTCACAAATTTTATCGAATCATTTCAGTAAGTTTCTGTGTTTTTTGTTTTACATTCACTCCTCACTTAGATGGTCAAAATAAAAGGAAAAAATTGAAGTAAACTCACCAAATTCTGGAGAAATTTTGAACTAGGAATTTAGCTGAGTCTGGCTAAAGGGGCTACTTAGGTCAGCTTGCCTTGTAATTTTCTCAGCCTGACCCAGTTGAATTGGGTAAGTTTTTAACCAAAATTCCAACCAGCCCAAGCCTCTAATACCACCTACTATTGCCTTCTAAGAAAGACCACCATAATTTGAGGTAAAAATGCTGCAGCAATAAATTAGCTGATTCATAAGGGACACCTTGACACGAAAATGGAAACTAGAAAGCAATAATTACATACAACCTGCTACCCATGGAAATGAAAGATCCAAGGAATTTCTAAGTGATCAAATAGAATAAAAATCACATAATATACAATAGAAACTTGTTAATGATAGTGAAAGCCATCCGAAGGAATTAGCGACATGCTCTGACAGGAAGAGACATGAACAAAAGCAATGGTGAAACAATAATACAGAGTTGTATACCATTCTATGAAAGGAAATGTGCACAGAAACTTAGCACCAGAAGATCAGGTTTGAATAACATTTCTACCTTCTGGGCCACAAGTTGGTACTTATCCAACGCATCTCCAGTGCTCAGCAAAGGTTCTGATATGTTATTTCCTAGCCGCTCAACTGCAGATGTAGGCAATGGCTGGGCGGATACTCCAGATTCCTAGCAATAATGAATGCACTAATCAACTTTGAAGATTCAGATCCATCCCAGTCTTAACTTAAATTAAAACACATTCTTACTTTTATAGTGCTAGTGGATTCTACGGAATGCATTTCAGGGGCTGCAACAGTAGAAGGAAAAGAAGCAACAATGGAATTATTTTCAGAACCATGCTGAATAACAGCATCAGAAGGCCCAATATGAGAAGCGGATGAACTGCAACAGTTTAACATGGATCAGTAAGCAAACATTTTACATCATACAGCAAGTAAAGAGCAAAGATTACAAATGAAAGAAAGAAAAATATATAAATGACAAACACCTAATAAGTGAAGCAGAACTAGGATCACTTTCTTCAGAAACAGGATCTATAGGTTGTCCAGCTGCATTGAATCCAGTGCCTCCTTGTGCAGAAGAATAGATACTCGAACTGGACTGTCCAGATGTTGGTCCATAAGCACGAGACAAGTTGGAACTAACAGAAACACCAGATGAAGCCGGCTGAGTAGGAGTCACGGCATTTGCATTCTGACTTGATTGATTTTGCCATGGAAACCGAACAAAGTCCTGTAAATAAAACATACAGCATACGAACTGACTAAAATGGAAAAATAATTAAATAAATAGCAGTAAAACTACATCACATTTCACATTAGTCATAGCATAATCAAACACTACCTCATAAACACGTTGTTGTGAAAGAGACAAGCGACCTGGTTTCGGACGGAGGGCTTCTGGTATGACTCCCATTGGACCCTGTGTGTAAGTGCTAGCGTCATAATATGCAGGACCAACACCTTCCCTATGTTTTCTTCTCAAGGCAAGCTGTCCAGCAATTTCCGCATCAATAGTTTGCAATGCCTGTATGAATGCAGTAAATGACAGATGAGTAAATTTAGCAACAAGACTTCTGATTTAGGAAAAGCAAAGTACAACTCTCATCATTCAGAACAAACTAGTACGAATCTAAGTTTAAAGCAGAATTCGAAAACTAATAAAAGCTCATGAATTTACATTGCATGAAACCCCTCCATTAACATTCACACAAAGTTCCAAGCATTATGGAGCAGCAAAATAAAGAGACCTCACCTTGAAGATTTATAGATGTTAACAAGCCACAACAGATGTTGCTGAATTATAAAATTTAAATTGTGAGATTTGATATGATGTTTTGAATAACATTAAGAATAAATGAAAGAAAAAATCATATTCTAAGCCCTTAAATTATAGGTGAAATTTACATTGAACTCTTGAACATTTTGTTTTGCCTACATTGAGCCCCTAATGATTATTTTACAATTACATGAGCCCTTTCCTAACAAATGCTAGTGATTCTTTCCAGCTTAGCAAACGAAATGCCATGTTGTCTTTCCACTCAACACTCTCAATTTATCATCCCTATCATTAAACTTACAATAAATTTTAGCTTCACGTTTGGTTATTTAAGCAAGTTGAGAATTGGCGAGCCAAAGTCTTAGTTTAAAGGTAGTGCGCAAGCAAGGGCATCAAGATTGGATCTTATTTTACACAAGTGAAGGAGGAGTTTATTTTCCACAGGTGAAGCAAAGAGTTACCTCTAGTGTTAAATATATTGTAGCGTGCCAAAGAAAGCATGAAGCAAAAGGTTAGCTTCAAAAACCACCCATTCCAATAACAGTAGTTGTTGGTTCACTGAGGTTCAATGTCCCAATACTAGTGTTGTCAAGGCGCCGCCTAAACACTTAGGCCTTGTCACCCAAGCCCTCCCAGCGCTTAGGCGGTTGCATAGGCGTTGGGAGGGATGTTTCCGCAATTTAAAAAATTTCAGAGGTGTCTCTACAAATATTTTTAAAAAATGAGGGCTTAAGATTAATTACTTTAACTTTTTTAACTTTTAACCCTAACCTAATCAATCAAACGACCAAATACACATATTGTGCATTGTCTCTCCTACGAACCAATCAACCAAGTCAAACCACCCAACTTCGGTGACCAGCAGCTCTGCCATCCCGTCCAGCAACTCTATCCAGTGACTCTGTCGACTTCGGCGACCGTCTTTGCAACACGGCGACTCTACGACTCCAACACGGCAACTCTACGTCTCCAGCACGACGACTTCTGCAATTGTCTTCGTCTCTCTGCTCTCTCCTCTCTCCGTCTCTCTGCAACTTTCTGCTCTCTCCCTTCTCCACTCTCTCTGCTCTCTCATTTCTCTCCCTTCTCTCCCTCTCTCTGCTCCCTGTCTCTCTCTATAACTCTCTATGGCCTCTACTCTCTCCCTTCTCGACTCTCTCTCTCTGCTCTCTTAGCTCTCTCATTTCTCTCCCTTCTTAGCTCTCTCTCTCTCTCTCTCTACTCTCACCCTTCTCTTCACCTCCTTGCTCTCTTGCTCTCTCAGTCTCAGCTACTCCTCTCAGTCTCTCTCTCTCTTCACTCTTTCGACCGCAAATTCTTTTGCTTCTCTCTGTGCATCAATTAGCGAAAGAACTTTCTCTGTGCATCAATTGGCCAGTAACAATGCATTCTTTCTTTAATTTTTACTAGATAATTTTTTTGTGAAATTATTTATATTTTTTAAATTTTGTATATCAATTTGTTCATTAATGAATTTTTATGATTTTATTCTTTATAAATTTGTATATATTAGAACACTAGATGGCATCCGAGAGATGTAGTTTAAGTGTGAAGTCAAAAGACATTGGGTGGAAATATGCATACATGAGGGAAGCAACAAATAAAAGTAAAGTCTCATACAACTTTTTCACAAGGAAGCAATCAAGGCATCAACCGGTTGAAGCAACATTTAGCTAGAGTGGGAGGAATGTAATTCCATGGGTAAGATGCCCTGAATCAATGAGGGATGAATGTAGTGCAGCTCTTATAAAAAAAATCCAAGAAGAAGTAGCAATAAAAATGTATAGGGTTCATCGGGTTCTTGTGAAGTAAAACAAGATTTCATATGGAAGGAGTGGAAGTAGAAGTGGAAGTGGAAGTTCACCAAGGCCCCTGAAAAAAGCGGCTCAATAAATCATTTTGTTCAACTTGATCCTAAAAAAGCATTGCGAAGAAATAGAGGAAAACAAGCAACAATTGAGAGTATGACAAAAAAAGTCTAATAGGAAGAAAATATGTCAATATATATAATTAGGTGGACGTATCAATAGGGAATTTCATTTAATACTTTGAAAGAAAAAAGCTTCAAGATAATTATTGAAGCTATTGGACAGTTTGGCCCTCGTTTGAAGCCACCTAGTTACCATGAAGGAATGGTACTTGAAGGAGGAGTTGGCATATACCAACGAGCTGTTGAAACCAAAGATTCTGGGGCAAAATATGGTTGTAGTCTCATGTTCGATTGTTGGACAGATAGGAGGAGTAGGAGTTTGATTAATTTTTTGGTTAACAGTCCTTCTGGCATAGTATTCTTATGGTCTATAGATGTTTCCATATATGTGAAGACTGTAGAGGCTCTTTTTAAGTTGTTGGATGATGTTGTAGAGAAAGTTGATGAAAAAAATGTTGTTTAAGTCATCACGAATAATGTAATGACATGTGTAGCTACGAGAAGAATGCTAATGGAAAAGAGAAGTCATCTATTATGAACTCCATATGTAGCACATTGCATAAGCTTAATGTTAGATAACATTGGTGCAATTCCATGGGTGAAGGAAGTAATTCAAAAACCTATTTTTTGTCAGGCTTCATATACAATCATGGGTTTGTTTTGAATTTGATAAGAACATATACACATCATAGTGATATCAACCAGCTTGCAGTGAAGAGATTTGCCACCTTATTTGTTACTTTGCAGAGCATTTGTAGGAAAAGAGATGCATTGAAAAAAATGTTTACTGCTAATGAATAGAATGCTTCTAAATGGCCTCATGATGCTAAAGGAATAAGGATATGTGGTATTGTCTTCGCAAATTCTTTTTAGAATGAGGTTATCTATGCCATGAAAATCTCAAACCCATTGGTAAAGGTTTTGAGATTGGTTGATGCATAAAAAGCACCCCCATGATTTATATATATATGTGTGTGTGTGTGTGTGTGAAGCAATAAATAGAGCCAAAGAAACAACTAAAAAAGCATTGAAAAAAGACAATCAAGAGTAAGTTCCTAATTTTTTTTTTTATTATCTTTTTGTAAGATTATTATTTAGGTAGGTGCATTCAATTTCTAAATTTCTAGGTTCTAGCTTTTAAATCTTTTTTATTGTTAACAAATTATAAATTCTCATCTATATGGTGTATCATTGATAGAAGATGGAATTTACAACTTCATCACCCACTTCATGCTTTTGGATATTATATGAATCCAAGATTTTTTTTATGCAAATAATTTACAACATGATTCAAAGGCTTCAAATGGGTTACAAGAAGTGATAGAGATGTCACCAAGTTGGAAAATTGCTAATAAAATTTATGATGAGATGGGATCGTATTCAGTTGTTGAATGCAACTTTAGCAAAGATTCAACAATTAGAAAAAGGACGACTACGTAACCAAGTAACAGCTGACAAGCCTCATTTTATATAGTTATGTTTATTTTTTAATAGTGCATTAAAAGTATTTATTATTTTTATGTTGTTATGATGTAGTTAAGTGGTGGTCCTTTTTTGGATCTCAAACTCCACATCCTCAAGATTTGGCTTTGAAAGTTCTTTCCTTAACGTGTAGCGCTAGTGGATATGAAAGAAATTGAAATGTATTTGAGCATGTGAGTTATATATTTTAGCTTAAGCCTTAAGTTTTTAGATTACTATACCTTTTTATATATATTCATAACATTGTAGTAATGTAAGTTTTTTTTTTTTGGTGGACTTCTAGATTCACCCAAAGAAAAGGAATAAATTAGAGCAAAAAAAGTTGAATGATCTAGTATACGCACGTTACAATCAAAAGTTGTTCGATCAACACAATAAGAAGAAAAAGTTAGATCCAATTCTTTTGGATGATATTGATGACAAAATGAGTGACTAACTGGAAATCTCAAAAAGTTAGTTCATGAAGATGAAGATTTGTCATGAACACAAGTGGAAAAAGCTTTGACTCCCACAAAATTTAGGTATTATACTAGAAGATCAAGACGACAAAGAGATACAGGTGGGAGCAGCTCAAGGCATGAAGATGAGCTATTATTTGATTCATCATATTCTAACACAGATGCTGAGTTCTATAAAAAAGATGTTGATAAAGACAATTCTGATGATGATAATATTTTCAAAGATATCAATATTGAAGCTCTAAAAGAAATTCCTCTTGTTGATAATTAATGAACTTAAAGTTGTAATTTATTTTTGTTGATTGTGACTTTTAGACTTTTTAAAATGTTATAAAGTATGTGAATTTAAGATGATCATGATTCATGAGTTTATTATGATGTATTATCTAATATATATTATTTATTTATAATCTTACAATTTATATATAATCAATTAATTAAATATAAATTATAAATAAATAAATATACATAAATAGTGAAGGACTAATAAATAAATAAATAATTCTTCAAGAACTCTTCAATAATTATTTTAAAAACCGCCTCGGCCCCGCCTACTCCTCTCCTAGGCCCCGCCTCGCCTTATGGTGGCTTAGTGCCTTAAACCGCCTCACCGCCTTGACAACGCTGCCCGATACTATTAGTTGGATTGCAAAGTCTTTGACATACCACTCAAAGCTATATCTTCTTCAAAGTCAATAACATTTCTTTAATGAAAAAACCAAACCCTAAGCTAGAACCTTTCAATTTGTTGTAACTTGAATGATAAGGACGATGAGTTGTATTATTAAGGAATTGGGAAGAAGAGCTGAGAGTGATGATAGGGACGACAATTCGCATTCGATTTGTCGAGCTAGAGAACATCGTAAATATATGTTAGGAAAGGGTTCAATGTACCTATGAAAAATCATCACAGGTTGAATGTAGACCAAAAATAATGGTTAAGGGCTCAATGTTAATATAACCTAAATGGCAATAACTAGCATGTTGTAAACATTTAGGGTTAACTTATAACACAAAACAACAACTAAAAATCAAACTCTTGATATTATACTAATATAACTAAAGTTATAATTCCAAACAAAACTAACAAGAACAAGGACTAAAAGACATTAAATCACTCTAAGAAGTTTGTGTTGATGTTTTAACATAACACAACTCATAGTTTCTTCTTGTTCTCCTACTTGGATAGTTTATTATTTTCTTCGATGATACATGCTATTGTATGCTTATACTGTGGTATCTAATGTACCATATTCACTATCTTTATTTTCAAATTCAATAGTTGCATACCATCTCAATTTGCCTGATCATGCAAGCACTACACGGGCAAAATTTTTGGTTTTCTCAATATTAGCATAATTTCTTTCATTAATTGTAGCATCATATATTCATATTGCCATATCTAGTGTACTATTCACTATATTTTTTAAATGAATTGGGACACTCATCACAAGATGCCTCAAAATAGCCCCATTGTGGAAGATTACAAGGACAGAATTAGTTCCATCTTTCCCTTTCTAGGTTGATCGAGATCCTCTTTTTTTAATTGATAATGAACAAACATGACGCCAACCTCTCAACAATCTTCCAAGGAAGCATCCTCGAGCAACTTGCTCACACTAATTCATAAGGACGGCAAGAGAAGGAAGTTCTCCTAAACAGTGCCACAATTAACTTCATTCTAGAAACAACTAGTACATCACTTAGGTTGTACTTATAGCGAAACACGGGACTCTCTAAATTGGCAAAAGTTTGAAGGGGCCAATTTAAACATATGAAGCATAACCTTTTTCTTTTATTAATGTATTATTAAACTGCTAGTTCTGGTATTCATATAACTTCAAAATTGGCATAACGTGGAAATCTCATATTATACTCACATTTTTAATACGCAAATTATGTCATTTTTCTTTTAATTTGTCCACTTCTTTTCCCCAAAAAAAGTTTTGTAAATATTTTTCATTTTTAGCGTAAGTCTTGCATGCCATTTCCTCAAAACAGTCGTGGCGGTTTTGTACTGACCAAAAAGATGATTCACCTCCTCAGGAGTCTCCCTGCACATTTACAGCAATATGATGGACAAAGAAAGAGACTAGTAAACTTTCTTTGAAAGAAGTTTGCCCAGCTATGCTTTTTGATGCAAATAAGCCATCCCCAAATGTTGGCCTTTGTGGGGACCTTAGTGGCCCATATGAAAGCTACACTGGGAATAGGGGGACAAATGGAACTAGAGGCCAATCTAAGCATAAATGGTTTGGCAATGAAGATGTGTCAATAGTCCCCAATTCATGTTGGCTTGTCTTCCTCCACCGAAGGGTTGAAGTTCTCTAAGATTTTCAAGTTTTCAACTAACTTCCTCATATTGTTCTCGCTTTGGTTCCTGTTTAGATGCAAGTTCCAAGGCCATGTAGTTCTACCTTCACTGTTGCTATAAGCCAAAAACTTTGATATAGGCTTGTATAATTCTCTAACATCCTATACATGTGAGAAATTGGTCCTGAAAGTGTAGTGTACCACACAACGTTTCTTCTCAAAAGGCAACTTTTACCATTCCCCTCTTTCTACCCTTTGTGGGGATTAAATTTGGGATAGCTCATCTATATTGCTTTCAATGGGGATCTAAATGTAGCCAACTACTTATATAAGCCTCCCTTCCACAATCTTTTGTCTTATGAATGCTTCTAACCTTTCTAGCCTGCAATGCACCAAATCTATCCTCATTCTCCATAGCCACTTCCCTTTTAAGGCTACATTCTTAAGGAAAATATTACCACAACCCAAGCCCTCACGTTGTATATTCCTAAATTCGTTTTCTCACTTGACTAAATGAGATCCATCTTTGTTTTTACAAAGAAACCTCCTCATAATTCTTTCAATCTCTATGGCCACCCTTATTGGGATTTGGAAGATAGATAATAAGTTGAATTGCTTCTGAAACCGCCTTCAATGGCAACAGTCTACCTCCTCTTGAGAAATAACTTCTTTTCCAACCATCAACCCTCTTCTTTATTGTTTATATAAACAACTCCTAAAATGAATACTATTTTGGGTTTCCCCCTAACGACAAACCCAGATAGTTTAGTGGTCTACTGCGATGAACACTTTCATCTCACCTACCAATTTGTTAACCTAATCTGTGGGGACCTTAAATCCCAATAGTTGGCTTTTTCTCCCATTTATCTTAAAACCTAATAAAAAGCAATTTTTTTCCAAAATACTAGTTGCAACTTGTCTGTTACTCTTGTCGTTTTTCATAAAAATAAGGCAATCATCTGCAAATAGAGTATTGCGATGAAAATCCTACCTTTTCCGAAATGAAAACCTTCCATCTTTTTAGTTGTCACCACTTTCTCCATAATTCTTGTAAATGTGTCAACTACCAAGGTATAGAGAAATAGGGGCATTTGGTTCCCCTGTCTCAATCACGTTGATCTTTCCCCTAGGTTTCTCATTTATGAAAATTGAGTAATTAACAAAAGCCAAACATGTCTAAGCCCATCTCCTCCACCTATCTCAAAACCCTTCCCCTATAGAATAATGTTCAAAAAATCCTATCTAACTTAGTCATAGGCTTTTTTGCAAAGTCCACTTTAAGAAGCATAACCCCCTTCTCATTTACTTTATAATCCTTTGCTACTTCATTTGCTATGATAATTGCATCTATGATCTGTCTATTCTTAATTATGGCCATTAGATTCTCTCCCACTGCAAACTAAAGCACCTTCATCAATCTTTGGGCTAAGGCTTTATCTATGATCTTATACAAACTTGTTTAATCTAATCGGTATGAAATCCTCCACCTTGACTGAATTGATTTTCTTAGGATTACATCTCATTTACCATTCTATTTACCACTCCAACCCTATGGAATTCATGGAGGCATGCAGTGACATCCTCTTTAATTGTATTCCACTCCTATAGAAAGATCATAGTATATCCATCAAGTCCCGAAGCTTTCCCCCCTTCACAGCTGAAAACTAAATTATGTTATTTCCTCCCCTTCAAAGTGTCTTTCCAACCATTATTTTTGCTCCTTTAATATCCCATGCCACTCGAAACCTTCTATTCCCGGAGTGGTACTACTCTTTTCCTTAAAGAGGTCTTCAAAGCACCCTATCATCATGTTTTGAATCTCTTTTTCCTCCTTTATAATTTTCCCTTACTTGTCCTCCAGTCAAATAATAGTGGTCCTTGATTCCCTTAACGTTAGAATTTCATGAATCAATTTGAATTCACATCTCCTTCTTTGGCCCATTTTATTTTAGCCCTTTGTCTAGCCATTCTCTCCAATTTGCCATCAACTGTATGGATTTCTTCAATGATCTCCTTCCTTTTGTTTAGAACATCATCCTCATTTTCCCCTACTCTATTTGCTTGACCAATCTCATCACATTCTTACTTAATTCCTCTCTCCTGGCATTATCCTGATGTTTTTGCCCTTTACCCCACTATTTAATCCTCTCCTTGATGCTTATCAGCTTTGTCACCAATTCGCATCCTTCCCCCCTTTAGTTTGAAGCTCAGCCCATCCTTTTTGCAGCATTTTCTCAAATTCTAAGTTTTGAAGCCATTAGTTCTCAATTTTGAATGGTGATGATCCCCTTTTAGCCTCCTATTGTGTCAAGAAGGATTGGCCAATAAAATACTTACATTATATGCCAACTAGCAAATACTTTTCTTTTTATGAGAAGTATTACAACAAATGTAAATCCTCGTAACTTCCTTATCTCACCAACTTGTCAAATTTTTTAATGTTTTTATGATTTTAAATCTATCGATGCAAGATTGAAGAGTTTGAAGCAGCTAAATATTTTTCTTTTATGCAAGAATACATTCACAACATAGGGTATATTTAATTATACATTACTATATAAAAGGTTTGTATGTGAAAAATTATTTATTTGTTTACATATGGATCTATAAATGGATATATTTGCAAAGTATGGCTTCCTAAATATGACCTTGTCAGCACAAAAACAATGTCGTCCATAAGGCTTAAACGAGGAGTTTTGTCCAAGCATTGCCTTGAACTAGTCCACATTTAGAGGTATGAGCTCTTCGAGAATTCTTTAAAACTTAAAGGGGATTGATGCAAACATATGAAGCCCAAGACATTTTTATGGTTGTCTAAAATCATTACAATAATCATATATACTTCCAAGCCTACTTAAAATTTGAAGCCTAAGGTTGTTTTCCTGAAGCATTAGATTGAATATGACTCTTGAATCTTTACAGTGTTCCTTATAATATACAAACTACATATATACATTTTTTTAAAAAAAAATCATTAACAAAAAATTGTTCCATGCAAAGCATTCAAGAGATCATCAGAAATTGGCATGAGTCGCATGAAAAATGCAACGATAGTATTAAAAATGTTTCTTGCATCTACCTTTCCAAATAATAAAAAAAATTATTTAAGTAATTACCATATATGTAGCATCTATAGAAAAAATTGATTTTCTATAATACCCAAAAGATAACGAAGAAGAATATCCAGCACGCAACATACATGCATCATTAAGATCTGATAAGCACCAAAAAGCTAGGACAAGAGCTCCAGTGGAAAATGAAAGATACTACCTTCTCTGTTGCAGCTTGTTCAACCACTGCACAACCCAAATCAAGGTTGTCATTTGTAACAAGCTGAACAGCTTGCTCAAGAAGTTCACTTGCAAGATTTAGGACCTGAAGTGAATTCCTCAACTGATTTGAGATTGAAACTCGAAGAGGTTCCTAGCAATGATACAAATATTAATCAGATTCATATACAAAAGGCAAGAATTATAGAAAAGAGCAAAATTCAAACATGAAATTTGGAGTTGCACAACATAGCAGCCAATTGGGAACAAATAATGACAGTAACTCCAAAACACTCATATAGATATCAGAAACCTTGCATGTCACATGAGCCAAACTTCCAGCCAGGCTTGCAACCATCAAGTGTGCAGCATTATATATGCGGCTCTCATCCGACTCCATTGCATAGTCCTACAATTGTTTTGTTATCAAGAAAGAAAGGTAACAAGGAATAACACAAATAAGGTGAAGTGAATATTACAAAAGAACAAGTAAAAATAAAAAAAATAAAAAAAAAGATTTTCAGAAGGTCAGACTGTAACCTTTAAAACCAGTTCTTTCGTAGTCTGGATTGCTATAGTAACACTCCGCTGGACAACCGGAGACATAATCTCCTTGATAGCCCTCTCCATTGCAAGAGGAACATTTCTGTTGTAAATTACGTCGTCATTTTGTCATAGTTCACCAAATATGTTTAAATAACCAACAAAAACTGATGGAACAAGATCACCCAAAATTTGAAAAAGCAGTGAACTTGGCAAACAGGAAATGATTATTAATATTAACAATTTCAAACCTCTGAAAATGGAAGTGCAGTCCCAAAGCATTGAGCTTTTGATTGACAATTACATGATTCCCAATGTTAGGAATAGGGCTTGGGGACTACATATAACCAAAATCATGGAATATTAGAATGGAAAAGCAATGTCTATTGTCATTTGAAAAAGCACGAAAGAAACAAGTATCATAACCATACCTGACTAGCAGAAAAGGAAGGTTGAGATGGAGTCACTTGAGAGAGGCCTTGACCTGAAGGAAGCCGCTCAGATAAGCTTAACGCTGCCATTTTCTCATCCTCCACTATCAGGCCCGGAGCAAAATGGAGAGGAGCAGTATACTAGACCACAAACCAAACCATTAGAGAGACAAAGAAAGAATACAAATCCAGAGGAAAATTAGCATACAAACCTGAGATAATACATTTGAATGACTACTAGGGTGAGATGGATTGGCAACCTCTGCCTGCAGCTCAACTTGATTCAATGCAGATATCATCCCAGAATTTACATCAGAGACAATTTGTGACTGGGTTGCTCCAACATCTTTGTTTGAAAAATCAGGATTCCCTTCTATTTCCCTAACCCGATCCTTCAGTAGAGAAGTTGGTTTGACATCTTTCATATCTACTGCAAGGTTCTTGAATAGCACCTGAAATATGAAAACAGCAAAGAAAAGAATAGAATCCAGATTGTACAGCAGAAAAAAAAAATTCAGAAAGCTTAGACACCCTCGTTAAAGTAGTGGTATCATTACCTCAATGTCAAACTTAAGATTCATTTTCAAATTTGGCAATGCATAAATCTCAGCAAGTAAACCGAGAATGCCCATGGTCCAGGGATTAGGAGGCTGATATGCAAGACTGGATTGGCATGGTTCCAAAATCTGCCACAAGTACAATTGGATAAGATATAGCCCCCAACCAATTTCGGAAAAAAAAAATTGATAACTGAAACATTACCTTTGAGGTAAATGGAATAACTGCAATCATCAACCCCTTCTCATATGCCTGGACAGAAAAATGAAAATAATCAGAAATAAAATGCAATCATTAGTTTGATTTTGTACATACATATATATATATATAGAGAGAGAGAGAGAGAGAGACAATATTAAAAGCTGAAAACTAAAAATGACAAAGACAGACTAAGACAACATGCTTAACACAAGTATACACCAACTTAGTAAGTCAGTCATTCAGATCCACAATTTGAATTGAGGCTCCACTGTGGACCATGCAGCAGCAGCAATTCATTTTTGTTCTTTGAAATCACTATGGCATGGAATGAAAATAGGATAACATATTCTAAATATTGATCAAATTTTGTCAATTTTCAATCAACCAATTGCAAATTGAATGTGATAATAGAATTACACAAAAATTTCAACAGACTTAAGAAACATTAAAAAAAATAATTTAATAAAACTCAATACATCTTTGAGTAGCTCTTTTCTTCTTCTCAAACAGAGAAATAAAAATTTAAAGATAAAGATGAACCCAACAACCACCAACACTAGCTTCAATTTTTGCTAGAAAATGTTCTCAAAGAATAAAAGTAAAAAATCAAAACAAAATAAAATTAAAGCACAATCATACGTAATAGACAGAAATTATAAGGAATAACAAAAGAAAAGCGCAGAAATAAAATTTTCAAAACTCTAATTTGGCAGAGAGAGAGAGAGAGAGAGAGAGCATGTAAAAGATGAAATATGTATAATTGTATCTCCTACATTGTTAAGCATCAAAGCATAAACTAGGTTGGTACTCATAAAATCTGAAACAACCAAAATAGAGCTTATAAATCTTCTTCAAACAAGTATATTTCACAATATAGAAATAATAATCTTGGTCTCTATACTTAAATACTCATACTTAAATAAATACATTTTGGCCCACAATAATCAAACTTTATTTTATCACATTAAATGGGCTAAACTTTATATGACAATATTTAAATACATAATTATATTCAAATATAAGCTCACAAGTTCAATTAATACCCAAAAATGTGTTTTACGTAAACAATTATGTTTATTTCAATACATCCAAAAAAAAAACAGATATCTACAACATTTTTTAATAGAAAAAGTAGCTTTATTGATAGAGGGAAAAAAAAGGGAAATTACAATGCACAGAAAGCTACCCTACAAGCCAAAACAAAACATTATGGACAAAAACCATACATACCCCCCTAATGCCCACCCTGTTAGTAATATGTCTTTTTTTTTAATAAAATTATCAAATGTTGAATTGGGTTTACCAAATTAAACTCCCAATTTTACAGGTACAAATTTTAGGGCAATTTTAAATTTTCAACCCTTGGATATACTAATGTGTAATATATCCATCGATGATACTACTGAAACGTATATAAAGCAAGTCAAACAGAACAAGATATATGGAACTATGTAAGAAGAATGAATACATCTAATTTGTTGTAAACCTGCAAAGGCGTTGTAGGAGATTATTTGTAAATTTTCTTTTTTTCAAAGACTTGAAAAAAAATAAATTTTAAACCCAAAATTAATAAAAAATAAATAATACATTATGCATTTTAATATATTATCTACTTTACACACACACATACACACATATTTATAGACTGAGGAACCAATTGACAAATAAATATTCTTTAAAGACCGCTAAATAATTATTTCAAGATCCGTCTTACACCCATCTACACCTCGCCTGAGCCCCACCTCGTCTTATAGAGGCTTACCGCCTAGGTCCGTCTTTCAATCTTGACAACAATAGTTTTATGCATTTTCATTGACAAGTGCAAATACATGGAATGATTACAGCTCAAAGTTCTGGCAAGCTTCTCCAATTTAATTGCAATTAAGAATTAAATTTATAAATTAAAAACAAAAATAAAAATAAGAACCCACTGTTCCTTAAACTCTCCTAATAACTTTTAGTTAACAATGCTTGGGAACACAAAAATAATTTAGGTCCACTAAAATTTAAGAACTTTGTTGAGTATTTTACCTTTAATTAGAAATTAAAAAAGATAAAACAATTACTGTAAGATTAAAATATACATGATTACAGCTCAATCAACCGTAAAATCAGTAGATGGTAAAAAGTAAATCAGGGAAAAAAGTAAATGGAAAAACCTACAAGGACATCAACATTGATCCGAAAAGAAAACATGTTAAGAATCAACAGGTTAATCTCCAATATATGCCAGCAGCACATTGTTGTTGCTATCATTTTTTGTCATCAATCTCCCTCAAATTTCAAACTGCAAAATATTTTGCCATATACACATACCAATTGCAATTCTGTGTCAAGAATCATTTAGAAACCAAATCATACTCTAAATTACTAGAACTTGAAGGTTTTCAGGTTTTCAAGTTTTAAGTGCATTACTCATGTTATAGGTTTATAGCAAATGATACAGGAAATGCATATGCATCACATTTAGGTCAAATTTTTTGAACTTCTCCATTAAGAAAAACATCACAGATCTTTGTGTCTAGTTGGACTTCCCCAAATTGGTTGAGTTTCAAACAATCAACGTTTAAAGTAAATCTAGTTTTTTATCCTAGGTGCAAGCTAAAAATACCTGCATACATGAATTGCATTAATGCATTCCAACTACATTGGTTGGAAGACGAGTTTCACTGTTCTTAGTGTTCCAAAAAATAATATAATTCTAATTTACCACCCAAAAATCATTCTTTTATGAAAGAAAAAGTAACTGTAAACACAGGAAATTATTCAAATGGACCTAACAGATGTGGATTGGATCATTGATATCAAAACATGGTCTATTTAAAAATCAATAAACATACCTAATGGAAGGAATTAATCCATATTTCATTTCTGTTCTTAAAAATAAAAGATATGCAACCAAATAAATTAGATATCATATCTTGGTCTTTTCAGAATCAATAAATTACCTACGAGGAAGAATTAATCTTTATTAAAAGATATGAGTTTAGAATCCATTATTGATATATTCTATGGCTAGTTTGTCTATTGCTCTTGTCCAACATGGGTAAGATCTTAAATTTGTACTCCTATTTTCTTTTACCAAAAATTAAATGGATATGAGTTTCACAGGACAAGCAGAATTGCTGCATCCAGCTAATACAATGGTTCAGGAAAAAAAAAAGAACATAGCATTAAAAACTAATAGGCAAAGACAAGGACTATCAAATACAGAATTAAAAGAAAAATTGCAAACAATGCCATTAATTATCAACTACAAAGCAGAAGGCACAGTGTTATCAAGCATGCATTGCCGCATTTGCAACTTCAAGTGGTGGCAGGCTCAGAAATGTCATCTGATAAGAATGTGTGATGACATTCAAATCAAAGTGAAGGGATATGCACAATTATACAACTGCACGTGTGATGCTTTATCACTAACAAATAAACGGTTTATGCATCATTTATCCAATAAATAAACAAATAAATAAATAAATATTTATTTATTTAAAATTCAAAAGTAAATAATTTGTCCTATGAAGCTCGAAAACATACTAGGCAACCTCCAAAATATCCACAAGTGACTAGAAAGCTTATGAAAATGGAAACATTCATTTAAAAAATATATACAAAATGAGGTACGCAAACAATATACCAAAGCATCTTCACGAAAGAATAAGAATGAATTGTCACCTCAATAATTAATACTTTTGGATCTATTTCTCGAGCTCTTAATGCTTGATTTCTTCCAATGGTAAACTTTCCCAGCCAGCTACCAAGATTCTTCAGCAAGGAACGCTCTTCTGAACTGGATTTTATAAGCTCTGATCTTAAAAGAACCTGAATAGTTGTGCAGATGCTCAAAAATACTTTTCAATGATAAGAGTTCACAATGATCAGGTAATAACAGAAGGAGAATTAGAAAAGGTACCTTGCAGTTCTCGTAAGTCGCCTTTACAATCTCCTTGTTTAAGGCTTTAGAGTTAACCTTGTCCAAGAACTTCAAGTATAGATCATGAAAATTTGGTTCAATGCTCGCCCTGTTAAAAATAAAGAGAAATCATAATTAATAATAAAATTAAAGCCAGGAAGCACTAGAGTCACTAGCCAACCATAATCAAAGATGAGTTCAAAGGATTTCATTAAGATCAACCTTTTCATCACCATATATTGTGCAAACCAGGGATAGTATTCTTCTTTCAGAATCTCAGTAAACTCTTTTGCCTTGGCTTCAATATTTGCTAGTGAAATATTGTTGATCATAAATAATATCTTGTCCTGAACCTCAGAGGAAGGAGCCTGCATTCAGAAACGATGGCAATCAAATACTAACAAATGGTACAAGCCACTAATAGCATTGACAAATAAATAGCCCAATTTTTCACTGATTATTTACAATTCAAAAGTACTGGAACAAGAAATTATGTGGCCTTTTACTGCATATGGTACCCACTGCCACCATATTCCAATGATGAACAGATTAGGATTCAACAACAGACCATTCTACTACTGATTTCCTTGGAAAATTCCTTAAAATTTTCTGGCTTGATTTTACAGAACAGAGACAGTCATTCTTGCCGCAATTCATGTGTCCCTTTTTGCTTTTTTCTTCTTTTTATTCAGAACAGGGTATCGAGGGAAGCCATCCCTTGTGCCAAATTGTTTACGGTTCTTAAAGAAATAAATATGTCACATAACACTCACAATAATCTTTGAAATTAATTGTGACCTACCCCACCATCCGCACCCCCAAGGCCCTAAGTAGGATAAATAAAGATAAAGAAACACAAAACCAGAACAGGATAAAACAAAAAAATAAATAGACAACCTCTATAGGGGTATCCCTTCTTTCAGCAGCCGCAACAAGTGTTTCAATGTTGAGAGCAGAACCAAACCCTGTATTGTATGAGTGCTGCCTAAGCATGCCTAAAATAGAAGCATGTGCGAGAGTAAGAAGCATGACTAGCACTTAATAAGAGATTTTTCAGGCAATAGTCAGACATAAGCCACATCCAGAATAAGAAAGCATGACGCAAAGAATCCAAAAGTTACGAAAGAATTACTGGTAGATGGTATTCCTCGAGAAGACCGTAGAAAACCAGGGGATGACGATGCAGTTGTTGGCCCACTCACTGCAACCTGCGATGACATTGTTTGCAAAGACGGTGTGGTACTTGGCTACATGAAACAGGGTCACAAAAGAAAATCAAAAGAAAGCATACATTAGAAAAATACGCAAATTATTATCAACTGAGCCATCTCAGTACCTTTTGAGCACCAACTACATCATGCGTGGAAATAAGTGAAGATTGGCCAGCCGAAGACAATACAGGTTTTGTGAATCCAATTGAAGTAGTTGCTGTCTTATGCCTATCGTCAAGAAAGCCTTGATTTCTGTGCTGCACTTGGGGTGAGGAAGGGAGTTGCTGCCCAGGCTGAGCAGTGATAGATACCATCGACCTCCATGAGGATTCAGCAACAGCCTAATAGCATATTAATTGTTTAGGAAAAAAAAAAGAATAGTATGTATAGATAACTAAATACATATAAATTATTACAAAATACGTCAATAAATAAAAGATAATAACTACCACAAATGAAATCCCTAACCACAAAAATTTTAAAGAATAAAATCACAAAAATTGTAACTGGTTCATGAAAAGTGACACAACTACCGAGTTGATGGATATATATATATTTTTTTTATTTCCATCTCAAAAACTAACTGCATTTTACTTTCACATTCCAAGTCAAGCAGCAGCAGAAATACAAGACAATCATGTGATTTTTCTTTTTTTTTTTTCTTTGTGGGTTGGGTAAGATCTGAAATTCAAAAACTTGCAACACTTGACGCAGTATAATATGGAAAAATATTACTTAAAAACAAATAAATAAGAGTTCAAACTCCCAAAGTGAACTAGAAAACTATAAGAAGCAAAAGAACAGCCACATTGACACAAATTGAGATTTCATATCATAACACTATTAGCACATGATCTTGTCAATAAAGGTGCACTAGCATAAAAAAGCAAATAGATTGCATTTGTCCATTCAAAAAGCATCTAAAAATACCATAAGAGATTAGAATCCATTCCCACACATTTTTACAGAAAAGTGCAACAAAAGAATTACTTAGTCCTCGGACCTCTTATTTCTACGTATTTTCCATTTTCAAATGAAGTCCTTTAAGAAACTAATACACAAAAATCACATCCATGTCCAAACATTCTTCACCTAGGTGGCCCTCATACATTAGCAGATATATCTAACCAACCACATGAACTTACCGAATCATGACAGGAAGAAACAGGTCAATTATAAAGCATATTGACATGAAGCATAAAATACTCATCCCATTGAAATAAACCCCAGTTTAAAAAGATAACAATGTGCACCCATACCACAGTAATCCATTACAAACACTCAAAAATGAAACCAAAACCAAAAACAAAAAAGAAGAAAAGAAAAAAAGAAAAAGAAAAGAAAAGAAGAAGCCCCAAGGCCACAAAAAAAAGTGGAAGGTTAACCGAGAATCCAATCTGAAAAAATAAGGTTCAGAAAGCAAAATTTCATCATTTTCTGATATTATTTCATAAAAAGTTGAAAATTACTTTTGGATTCACCCATACCAAAGAGATCTTTTGTGTTTTTGGAATTTTGCTCACAAAAATGGTATCAAAAATCACAAACCATTGAGCCCAAAGGCACCATTGGTTTATGACTCAGTAAAAACATTTGCATCTTAAACTTTAAATGAAGAAGCAATTCGCTTTTCCAAGTCAAGAAACTACTCTGAGTTAATTTTACTAAGAGAATATAGATTGGCATTTGAGAATGATCAACAGTTGCTTTATAAGGGCCCCTTCTATTTGTGATTGAGAAACAATTTTCTGTAGTCAAGAATCTCTAAAAAGAAAAAGCATGCTTGGTTGGTTGAATTTGAAAACAAGTTCTTGAGATTGTACTAAAGAAAAAGGTTGTTATTGCAGTGATAGAAGTCATTTCTGCATTTAAGCTTTCTTCAATTCTTTTCAAATCTCAAACCAAACGCAAAAACAATTCACTTCTAGGATGGTATCCCAATCTTTGAATCCCTTTCCAAACACAGCCAAAGCATATTTCAGCCAACCAAAACAGCAAAAGAGACCTGAAAACAAAGCAAACTGTAGTACACCACCCACTTAATTTTCCAAAACTAGATTAAGTCCCTCTTCCAACATTGCTAGGTGCTATTCCTTCTAGATAAGATTGACCAACATTAACCAATCAAAAGATAGCTACACCCAGAAAGAAATTAATGATATCTACATAATGGTTGACAGTATTTACAAGAACTGAGTTCAACAAAATCAAAAACAAATGAATTTCTAAAATTTAATAAGGACAAGTGCTAGAATACTGAACACAAAAACCAAAATATCAAGATTTTTGGAGCTTGAGGCACATATCAGTTTTATTTGTTTTTTTCATTTTTTCCAGATATCAAGAAAAATAGTAAAAATCATTTTAAAGCCACCTGTACCATTTACATAGATAAAATGCATTGGTTGAAAAACCCAAGATACATTCCAAATCTCGATAACAGTCAATTGAAAATCCTGGCTAATGCTAGCCAAGGTAAAAAGGTTGCCCACTCCACAAAAAGCTTAGGGTATGCAGGCACCTTAAAGCAAGGATCAAAAAATTGATTTCAATTTGACTTCAGTCACTTGAAAGTAGAAACTGCTTCAATGAAGTTTAAACCAACATGGGGAATTTTTGTACAAGCCCAGAAGCCGTTAAATATCTAAATATATTGTGAGTATATGCTAAAAATTAATTTAAATAGACACTTCTAATCATAGACAATACTAACTCACAAAACAAAATTAATCTTGCTACATGGGTTTTATGAACTTAAAATGGTGGATTTTGGTCTTAATTCTTTTCCTTAGGTTTGATATTAATTTTTTGGTGCTCACTTCTCAACCATAAACTTAACTTGATTAAAATTTGATGCCACTATGCTTAATTTATAAGTTCATTATTTAAATGTATTGTTTTAATGTTGTTTTATAAGAGTGAGTTAGAAGAAAGTGGCTTTATAAACTACTTCAGTTTACTTTTGAGCTTTCTCTTATTCAACTTTACTTATTTGTTTGCTCGTTCCTTTTCTTTTTGGTAAAGCATATGACATAAAATATGCAATTTCTTAGCTAGTTAAATCCTTTTTAAAATTTATATAGTTATATTTGTCGATGAAGTTGAAAATAATAGATAATTATTGGTATTTCAAAAAAAAAAATTGCCATAGTATATAACGCTCAAGGGATATTGTGCCCTGATTAGTGATTCCATTCTTATAAATCAACTCAACTAGTTCTTTTTCCCAACTACGTTCTTATTTCTTGCATATGTTCATATAAATGATACTTTTTAAAAATGGAATTTAAAGTCACACCATACCTCCATGTTCTCCAAGGTACCATGGTTAGTTCCATGGTGTTGATCAGTGGCACTATTTCCTCCATTTGACTCTGTGTGACCCGATGAGATCCTAGCAAGAGCACGCTCAATAAATGCAACAAGCTCTGAATGGGTTCCCCGCAGATGTGATATTTGCAAAATATGATTGCAGTATTGTGGCCACTCTACCAAACGGTCCACAAACTGCTCCAGAGCCTTTGCTCCAAATACAAACATCTATATATAGAAACTCTTTCAGCATACAATATAACAAAACCAATGCAAGCAATACAAATAAGGATACTGAACCTTTGAATCTGCAGATTTTCGTAATCCATCCAAAACAGCACGAAGAGCAATGCCAAGCGTCAAATGGGTCACAAGTTGATGCTTTATCAAGGAGCCTGCAAATAAACACCCAAGCACTATTATTAATGCAACATAAACATAAGCTTTCTCTGGAGTAAATCAGCTAATTTTGTATGAGAAAAATGCTGCTAATTTTCAAAAAAGAAACACTTGCACATATGAAGCAGTTCATGGCAGTTCATCCTTATAGAATACATGCCTCAAATATAAATGTTTGCATTCATAAGTAACAGTCCAGGTCAGTTTTTCTTTTCATCAACCCAAGTTCAAAATCTAAGGACCCATTTCATCAACCCAAAGTGAAGGCTTTCAGTTGGCTGGTAGCACACAGGATCAACACACACGATATGTTCCAGATAAGATTGCCAATCTCTCATATTTCTCCTCATTGGTGCATTGTTGGTAGAAAAGATGGGGAGAGTGCAAAGCATATCATTATTTCTTGCATGACTAGCACGGATATTAGTATTAGGTGGTTCTTTTTCTCTGGGAAGCAATAATTGTGCCCTCTTTTATTGAGGAATGTCTTAGTTTAGATCATCTCAACATCTACCAAAATAGATAAAAGAAGTAGCATTGATTACAAAATTGGCTACAGTTTGGGGTATATGGCTTAAGAGAAACAACCATGTTTCTAATGAGGCTGACATGACCAAGGAACAGTTTTAGGAGTCTGTCAATCTACTCACCAGTGCTTGGTTGTTTGTTTCTAAATGGAACAATGGATTTTCTCCATCAGATTGGGTTTTGGGATGGGAGTGACGCCTTCCATTTATATGATAAAATTTAGATGACGTATATTTTGGATGTATGAAAGTTGTTTCATTGGTGGGGATATAACGTATTGCAAATATAGGATATTAGTAAATTTTCTATGTTTCTTCCGAAAAAAGTACACCCACAAAGTTTTTTTTATTCGAATTTAAATTCTGAATTCAAAAATTGTAAATCCTCATTATACATCTTTCATCTTACTAAGGCCAAAATTATACCATCTATCCACAAAAGATGCATGTTCAACCTTTCAGAGAAACATTCTCATTTGAAGCTTGTATTGGTAACATAAATCAATCTAAATAGGATTTTCTAAATGATTTTTCCTTTAACAATGCTTCAATCAAGGATCCAAAATTAGAATTCACAAGAAATTTCAGTCCTTTCAAATCCCAAAACCATTTCGGGAAGGTCAGTTTAACATGGAAATTTTATATGAAAATATTGACATTGCTAAAAAGTATAAAGAATACTATTTAGTTGTGAAGACTTATGTTTTTTTGCTATATGACAAAACAAACATAAATATACTTAAAATTCATAATTACGAAATTTAACCGTTTAAAGAAGATTTATAATTCCTATTTACAGGGCATATGTTGCACTATCAAAAGCTACATTAACTTTCGAGCTCGACATATACATAGGAGATACATAAAGAACATGTAGTCCATGAGTTGCATGTTCATTTTTGTTTTGAGTTAGCACTTTATCAATTTTTTTTGTTTCTTTCTTCAATGCGTACGACATGAAATTGCAATTCAATTTCATTACAATTTTGCTCTTTAGGAATATATTCGAACAAAAGTTGCAGTTAACATTGATTTTCCTAATTTTATTTTTCATCACTATGCTAGAAAAGTAAGATACACTAATGCTTTTTATTTTTTTAAACGAAATGCATGATGTATGTTAGTTTAAATATAATGGAAATAATACAAACATTTATACACCACATAAGTGGGTTTGAGATCTACATATACGGGTTTGTGATCAACTTATCTACTTTTATACAAAATTTGCCCGTCCACTTTTATACAAAATTTGCCCGTCCACTTATCATATCTGATATTGGAAAGCCTAAGGACATTGAGCAATTATTACTCCAAAAAGAAGTGAGGGCATTGAATTCCTCTCACACCATCCCCTTGGTGAAGCCACTTCCTCAAAGATTCTTAAGAATTCTCAAGGATTTTTCCTTTTTTTCTTTTCTTTTTGAGATTTACAGGTCATTATTATTCTTTTATTTTTTATTTTTTTTAGAAATAGAAACTATATATTAAAATAAGATAATAATAACAAACGCCGGATAAGATATCCGAACTTAGATACAAGCTACAAAGTTTGTAATATATTTCCCCCGTTACAAACACAATCCCCAAAAGTGTAGCCCATGACTAGTTTAGAGCTCGAGATCCATGTCACAAACAAGATGTTAGATCTCTCCCAGAGTGTGAGATCTGTTTTCCTTTGGTCTTTGAACATTCTGGCATTCCTCTCCTCCCACGTCATTATTATTATTTTACCTAATGTTTCTTTTTTTAAAGAAATTAGAAATATATGTATTAAGTACAAAAGAGAGTACCCAAAAAGGGGACAAGGAGTCCCAACAGAGTCACAAAATATGGAGAACAGCACTCCGATTAAGATTCTAGTAACAATCTTGTACCCCAAAGCCAACTTAGATGAGCTAACCCAAGTGGAAAAGCAACAAAACAAGTTCCCAGATTCTTTTGCACTCTCTGGAATAGAGTCTAAAAATACTATCATCGTCATCCTCCCATAGATACCCAAAATTAGCAAAATCAATACATGTCTACGTTTTTAGCTCAAACTAGAGGGATCACAAAAAGGTTGTTAACTTCAAGATGAGGCACGACCATATGAGGCTGCAATTGTTTGTTCAAAAACTCTAGTTTTTTGATCAAGCTAAACTCATGGAAAACATGTTGAATGGTCTTTTCATCATTTCTATGTAAATGGCACCATGATGGAAACAACAAAAAAAGGCATTTTCTTTAGAAGTAAATAGCAGCAGTTAAGTTTCTGGTAAGCAATTAACCAAGCAAGGTTTTTTAACGTTTTGTAGGAAACATGCCAGACCAAATGAAATAGTAAGGGAAAAGGACAGCTGACATCAGTAATCAACCTGCATCAGGTGGAAAAAGGAGCTTCAAAAGAAAGAACCATCAGGATTGCCAAGCCAAACAACACTGTCCTTGGATTGAGTAAGGGTGCAGAATTCAATAACTTGCAGCACCATAGGTATCTCTTCTATGTAAGCACAGTAGAGGACATTATGAAGGTGGAGATTCCAGTTTGTAACAAGGCATGAGAATTCATAGATGTGGCCTGCGAAGGTGATAATCATTACAGACAACAACCAAAGAGCTTAAAATTGGAGAAAGCTGTGGACGCTCTCCAGGCCACAAAACGGCCTTCCCAAAGACAAATTCTCCTACCGATCCCAACTTTAGCCAAACATGGGGAGAGAAAATTGGGTAAAGAGAGTGAATGAGTTTTACAGGGATGTGAAGGAAAGATTAGGGAGGAGCCTAGCATCCCAGCTATCATCCTGGATACCATGCCTGCCTATGATTATCCTTGCCCACAAAGCATTCACATCATGGTAGAATCAGCACAACATTTACCACACAAGGCCATGTTCTTGTCCATCAAGTCACTAACACCTAAACTCCCTTGAGAAACTGATCTTGACGCTAGCCAACTGATCCTCTTATCTTCATTTTTACAAAGAAAGATCAGCAAATGTCATTCCAAAATGACCGCCACCTTCTTCAGCACCTTGGTGGACAAAACAGAATGGAGTAAAGTTAGTCGGTTGCCTCAAAAAAAATGGAAGGTCTTTTCACCCAGCTGTTCCCACGTTGACATTTTGGATTACTAGATCCCGAAAAGATCCTCTGAAGAGCAAGCCCAAGCATATTATAGGACAATGTCTTAGGAAACACCAATTTCGTAGCTTAGGAGGTGACTTTGTCCTCGGATGCTGATGCCAACCAGCTGAAATGGATGATACACTTTTAAGTCCCATGATGAAGCAAAAGCACTTGCTCAACTTCATAACATCAAGCCCAATTTTTTTAAAATGATGCACAAAGAAGAATCAAACGTCAGTGAAAAGCGGATGGGAGATATGGATATTGTCTCTCCCAGCCTCAGAACCCATTTTTACCCTTTTAACTTACCCTTAAGCGTTAATCCATCCAGCACACTAACACCAAAGTTTACAAGAAAGGAGAGTCGATCGCCCTAAAACAGCCCACAAGACCACCAAATTTCTCCCCGAAGGCATCCATTCACGAAGATAAAAAAAAAAGTTGAAATTATTCAAGCATCCACAAATCCAATTACTCTACTTGTTACCAAACCTTGTACATTCAAACATAATCCAAAAGATCAGCTCATAGTCTTTTTCGAAATTAACTTTCAATAGAAGACCCTCCTACCTTATGCTTCTCCAATTGTCAACAGTCTTATACGCAAATACAACAATATCCACAGTATGCCTATTCTTGACAAAAGCCATTGGAGTATCAGCAGTAGTGAAATGAACAATTATTCAAAGCCTCATTGAACAAGTGTTTGTGATAATTTTGTAAAGACTTGTGATTAGTTTGATTGGCCTAAAGTTGCACATCTTTCTTGAATTTCTTTTTGGGGATGAGACCAGTATAAGATCCATTTGTGTAGTAGTTAATGATACCATTGATGTGAAAGTTTTGCAACACCTTAAGAAGATCATGTTGAAAAGGTCCCGATATTCTTGATAGAATTTCATGGTGAATCCGCTAGCCTAGGTGCCTTCTCCCCAACACTGTTAAACACAACATCTCCTAGTTCATCCATCTCAAAAGGTTTATGTTATTGTATCGAGATCGGTTGTCAATCTATTCTGTCAATAACCCACTTTCTGTGATTAACATCCAAAACCATTTTGCTAAGTAACTAACCACCAAGTTGCTAATCATGGTATCTCCTACAATAATTGTGCCTCAATTCCATCTTATCCAAAAAGTTTCTAACTTTCCTAACACTTTTAGGATCTTGCAAAAGAAGTATGCACACTTGTTTCCCCTCCATAATCTACTTGTCTTTATGGAGAGCTCAATGATTTAACAGATAGTCAATGGCAGGTCATTAATAATAAGGATGTTAGAGTCGTTTGCACCATCCATGAGTCATCACTTCGGAATCAATAGTTAGTAGAGAGTTAGATTGATCCAAAGAAGACAAATTGTATGCAGCATTATTTTGGCTTCTTTCCTTAACCTTCCCTTTCAAAATACTTAGGCTTCATTTATTTTGTAATTTTGTGATTGAGAAATTGATGAAGTCAATGTAGAATCAAAGAATCATAACTAATTTTCATTCCATGGCCCTAATGACTCCATAATCCTTGGTACTAACTTCCTTGATATCTAAATTCATAAGGCTCCTAAGTATTAGCTATAGCTAGTTGTGTAGCAATTTAGGCCACTGAGCCAACCAAGCCTTCACCTAAACGGTCCTCCAAAATTTGGGTTGAGCCAGGATGACCTTCAGATAATTTGTTAAATCAAGTTGAATTAGGCTTCTACTCCAATGAGCCAAGGCGAAACCTTGAATGGCCTAATGGGGTTGAAATACAAACCTGGGCAAATAGCCTAAAAATTAGTGTAGAGACTTTTGGATAGTGTAGAATGACTGGAACCATGTATAATTTTATCCTTAAAACTTACTTAATTTATGAAAAATAAGACATCAAAAGCCTTCTTGAAATAGATGTGAAAAAAGTAAAACAAAATTAAATAAAGAATGGATTTCCTTGAGCTTAAGGTCTATGTAATAATTGAAGAAATAAATAAATAAATAAATCGATAAATGTTGAAAAATTACGCATTCTAATACAATTGGAAGACTAAGTTATACGTATTCTAATACAACTAAGAACGGGGTATTCTAATACAACTGGGAGACTACATAGAATTCTCTATATAAACCCTAGTTTACTTTATTTTGAAAACATTCTAAACTTTTCTACAAACCTAAAGCCATCAACGAAGAACAACGGAGCATATAGAAGCCATCAACAGAGTTCTCAAAACGCATTCGAAGAGCAAATTGGAAATCAAAAATATAAGTTTATTCTTCTTTTCTTTACAATCTTTAAGAATAGGTTGTAAAAATACTTAATTTGAATTAACAGGCATATATTGAAATTGTAGATTGAAAATATATGTAAATAATTTAGTAAAAATAAATAAATTTATATTGTATAATATGTTAAAACTGATTCATAAATATAAATACTATAATATATATCTATATAATGATGGATAGAGAAAATCGATTAATATATATATAAGAATTGATTGAGAATAGTTGATTATATATATATAATAATTGATTGAAACAGAATAATGTATATAGCGTACTCAGAAACCAATTTATAATCTATATAATAATGATTTATAATGGATTTGTTATATTAGATATTAATAAATCAGATTTTTTTTTAAGTTAATTAATCATATGGAACAAATTACAACAGATTATGATATACATATATAATATGTAACAGATTTTATTTACATATGGATCTAATATATATTTATTTTATATGTATAACAGATTATAATATATATAATGGGTTCATTACGTTTTATATAGATATATACATGCTTGTATGAAGAAATATATATTTACTCATAGGTAAAATGATATAAACTATGGATAGGATATTACAAAATCTGTTAGTTATTATATGGATTTTGATGTAATATACTAATATTTAACATTTAAACTGTTTTCAGTGTATGTATGTAAAATATCCCCAAAACCCAGATAATAAGTATATTTATATATTACATACCAACCAACTGTAGGTTGGGGAGTGTAATAAATAAACAGATTTATATAATCTAATCATTTTTTTATAAATTTAATACAAACATATGGATATACTTAAATATAAACATGCATATTGTTTATATACTTAAATATAAACATGCATATTGTTTATATTATTTACATATACGTGTATACTATTTATGGATATGTCTACACGTATTATTTAAGTATATACATATATATACATGTAAATACATATACATTATTTACATCAAATAACAAGAGACTACAATTAGTATATTATATATAGTATGGTTAAAAAAAACAAAAACAATATTAATATTGATTATAGATATATACATGAAATTAGATAATTATAAATTTGGGGTATATTAAAATTATGAGTGAAAATGATAATTCTAAAAATATCTTAGGTTGAGAATTCAAGACCGTTGGGACAATAGTGCACGAAAAAAGGATTTAAAGATTCGCACTGAAAAGGTAGAATGACTACCGTGCTCTTTCGTATTATTTTAGTTTTAAATATGTAATATGACTGTATGCTTATTTGATTGAATACCTAGGAGCATGCTAAGATATGATTATGTCATAATCATGATTAATTGATTTCATGCATGTATGATATGATGACTAATATATTTTATGTGTTGAATAACACGTGTTATAATCATGTGCATATTGAACTCATGTCTTTACAATATTTTTTTAGTAATGTGTGGAAAGTATGGGACATTAAGCATGCTAGAAACTTTATCTTGTTAAACACTTTTAAGATCATTGTAATTAATAACTGAACCACATACCGGCTCAGTGAACCATAATTGATCACTGTGAGTATTCTCAAATTATTAAATTGATACTACGTTCAAAATGGAACACATGGTTGGACTCTAGTTCTCAAACATTGGATGATGGGCGTGACCTCCTTGTCATTAGCGCTAGCACACGTTGTTTTGATGAGAACACTAAGGATGATCCTTTCGGCCTCAATGTCAACTAAAAAAAATAATCGAATTGCTTCAAACGCACTTTAATAATGTTAAACATTTTTAATCGAATTGCTTCAAACGCACTTTAATAATGCTTGAGATGTATTGTGTATGACCCACTGGACTCTATGAACTCACCCCACTTCTTATTTTTCAGGTAACTAGTAAGAGAAAGCTCGTGTCGACGAGACACCACAGAGTAGTTTAATAGTAGTAGACCTCACTGACGAGGTTATTTCTAAATTAAAAGTTATTTCCTATTTTAGTAGGGTATGGGTCTAGATCATCGCTGACTATTTTATTCATTGAATTATTATTTGGAACTCGGTCATGGGGCCAAATGTTAATTTAATTATTATTGAGTTAACATGAACAAATATTTTATCCCATGTTTTTAGTTATAAATCTATTTGTTATTCATTTATTTACTATTGTGGGACGTGACCTAATGGGACCAAGAGAATTATTATTAATGTGTGAAACAAGTAATATACCGGTTCTCGACGATGCCAAGTGACAAAAATGAATATTTATGCGTATGTATCTTTAAGTATGAAATCAATGTAATAATTGTGAATGTTTCGGGAACCAGGGTGTTACAGTCTATTAGGCATCCAATTTAAAAGTGGTTTCTAAAGATAAATTGAATTCATGAAAACAACAATTTATTGTATCATTGTTTTCTTCACAATGTTTTTGGTTGAATCAAAAAATAGTTTTAATTTTTTTTTTGAAAACACATCAACAAAGAAGTATTTAGAGAATCTTGGACTTAGAAATAGAAAATAGCTTTAAAAAATTTTTAACCAAACCAGGGGCTTACAGAAACTCTAAGCCAATTAGGCACTTAATGGGTCTCAAGGCATGTTGAGAATAGAATACATGCATGCGTGCACACCCCTACACAGTGTACCCCGTTAATAAGGATTATTGTTCCCAAATCTCCACCATGCGCTCACTTGGTTGTTGGTTGTACAACAGAAACTATACTTGCCTTTCTTTTGTAGCAATCATAACTTTTGGCAAGTTTGAAAAGCACAGTTTTGCACAACTAAGTGTTTTTGCATTTCATAAAGGTGAACATGCTCAACCACTCCAAACTACTCCAATGATTGAAAATGTATTTGACAAGCATTTATGTTGTACAAAAACATATATTGACTGTTCCACCAAAGGGCTACTAATGGCTTATCCATAACCACTTATTTGGTAGGGTGCTTTGGCATAAACTACAAGTTACGGGTGGAAGTTGTTCCAAACAGGCTCTACTTCAACTAGGATATCACAATTTCATCACTTGAAACACATTTAATATCATAAAGAAAATACAATTATCTTACAACAAAGTTGTTTGTCAATTCTGCCAAAACGCCCTCTCACTAGTTTGATAATCACTGAGTTGTTACCGAGTAATAAAAATATTACAGCAGAATATTGCCAAACTTTTCCCCTTTAGAGGGCATACTGTTATTTCCCATTTTAAAACACCTTTCTATCTTCCATTCAAGGTTCAAATTTCTTCTTTATATTTTCCAATTCAACTTCTATAATGGACATACAAACACAAATTCCATAATTCATATACCATTTCGTGCCCTTTACCATCCAAACAAACTCTGATGGTTTTTATTCTAATTAATCTACACAAAAAAAAAACTATTTCTCAATTAACAACGCATTCTCCTATTAAATTCTCTCCATTGTCTCTAAGTGTTATTATTAGTTCACCAATCTGATGAACATCAAGGATTAACAATGCCTGAATGTATATTATGAACTTATTCCACACAAATCACACAGGAAGTGGTAATCCCAACTCCAAATAATAGATGGGAAAAATGATATAGTTTAATTTTCAATTTGAAAGTAAACTAATAACACATAAACATATACCATGATATTAATAGTATTTCTATTAATATTTTTTGTTAGTAGCTTTTTCTAAAAATATTGAATAGCTATTTTATCGTTAGTTTAGAAAATGTTAAATTATCCACATATACATACACTAGTATTAAAAAAAAAAATAGGAGGAAACAATCAGATAATATCAGCCAAAACAACTTGATCACATCAATGGCATTTGATGTTGGTAAAACATCGAATAATGACAGGATTATGAAAGTGTAAAGATTTTGGCTTTAAGAGCAGATGGCAGGGCAGAAGATTAATAAATACTTCGATTTTGAATTTCCTATATTCCACATCTGAAATTAAGAATGAAAAACATAAAATTGAAATTTAAAAAAAAAAAAAAGGAAAAGAAAAGGTCTCCATGAATCAAGTCTCAAATAGAGGAATCAAGTCTCAAATAGAATTGAAATTATAAAAAAAACAAAAAAAAAATTAAAAAAAAATACAATAATAAACTCACCAAAGAGCACTGCAACTATTTTAAGCTGCCGTTCTGGGTACTTGGGGAAGAACTTGTACTCCTCAAAAAGATTCGCTATCATACACTCAAAGATTGACTGTTCCCTGTTATATTTTAGTAAGCACAAGTTAATAAATTATTCTAGACTCACGTATGCATGAAGAATCCACTCATTTGCGCCATTGCAAATCACGCATAATTTGGATGATGCGCACCAAAAAAACAAAAAACAAAAATAAAAACAAAACAAAACCAAAATGAAAACCTAAAGTTGCATAAAAGAAGGCAAAGAAACCATTGCCTGTTCATTTCCAGTTATTAAAGCAGTATCAAAGACAGTGTCATCAAGGTATCATGTTGTATATTCCATAAGTAAATATAGATTTAGTGCAGTCCCATCAAGGTAGCAAGAAGATGTCTAGAGCTCTAACTGAATCATGAAAATTTTGCTTACATGCGCCATGTATAATGCCATTAAAGTTTTTTTTAGCATTACAGGGTTCTTAAACATGTTAAAAGATTCATTATCCAGTGGATGTTTTCAGACTTGTCATATGGTCATTTTCAGATTCATATTTGGAATCTGGAATGAAAAAACTACAAAGTTCAGAATCTTAAAATCAGTTGCCTAGGAAGTTTCCGTCTTGATACTCAAGAAGGATATTGGTTATATCTTACCGTTTTTGATACCTTACTCTATCAGGTACCGAATTATGTAAGTAAATGTCTAACAGAATTTGTTAGTCATAGGGAATTTCTTATTATTATTTCAGATACCTCATGCCCAAGCAACACAACAAAAAGTTCATTGTCCAGTTTCAGATTTACAATTAGTAACTTAAAAGCCACAAATCTAGAACCAGAAAATCAGTTTCCACAGCAGTGTTTAGTTGTTGGTTACTAACAAGACAGAGATTTATAGCATAAATAGATGTCTCAGTCTACCAGGAGCCAAATTGCAATAAGAAGTATAAGGCAAATTGTAAAAACACTAAGAAGAAATGCTTCAAGACAAAGGAAACAAAGCTGACAACAAATCAAGTTTCAGATTGAGTAAACATATAAAAAGAATATGGAAATAATGCAGATAACCTTCATACAAAGTCTTTGTTTCATTTTTATTCAAACACGTGGTATGTCTGATGATACCTTTTCTCAGAAGATTCCTTAAAACGAGCAAGCATTTGAACCATTGCATCAATTGACAACTTCCCTGAAAACATTTCCTGGAAGTAAGAGTTTGCTTCTTTCTCTATATCATCAGGATATCCATCCGATGTTGATGAATCTGTAGTTCCACCATTGTATGGTTTTGAGTTTACTTGTGTAGATGATACGTGCAATCTTTTAAATTCCTCTGAAAGCTGGCGTGGGACATTTTGCCCACAGTGAGCTTGAAGAACCTGTAGCATAAATTATACATGAATATTACAAAACGCACATGCTTTACATGAAACAAATCATTAAAGATAAGCCAATGGTTTTATAAGTTGGACCTTGAAAAATGTTGCATTTGTCTCTGAATGAGCATTAACACCACCAGAGTGTTGAAAAGGACTTGCAGGAATATCTTGAGCTGTACCTAGTGGCATTTCTTTCAAGAATTTGAGGCATTCCTGAAAAGAACAATAAAAGCTTTACTACGAGAAGCAACCTTCCTCAAGGTGAAGCATTATGAGGTAAAAAAACAAAATTGCAGGTTAACATCCAAGTCAAACACATTCTCATTGCTCAGTTTCAAGAAAAAACCACATTTGTACCTCAAAAAAAGTATCTCTGTGGGTGTTCAGATTATCGTTCAACCATTTCTCAAGATTCATTTGTTCTTTTACCCAAGCATGGGAAGCCAACTTGATAGCAAATGAAAAAGGAGTTGCTTCAAGTACTGAAGATAGGATCTGCAAGACGAAACAGGAGCAAATACATAAAACAGGAGAAACAAACAAGAGTATTGGAAAAAAAAATAAAAAAAAAAGACAGTCCCCGGTTAGTAGAGAGTATATATGAAAATAACTATCAATCACTTGAATGAACTAAAACAGCCAGGCAGTTTCCACAATGCACATCAGAATTCTTTTCAGGTTCCAAAAATTACATGCAGGGATGGCAGAGGCATGATTGTACTCAAAGTCATCAGACATAACAAGCTTAAGGGCTACAATTTTTCCAATCTTTTGCACCAAAGAATAAAACTATATTTTTCCCAGACTGCATGCATAATTTATATGTAACCAACCATTGAAGAAGCGAATTCATGAGCCAACCCATGTATGCTGGAACAGGAGATTTAAGTCACGGTTTGTTTTTGTGTGTGTGTGTGTGAGAAAGAGAGAGAAAGAGAGAGAGAGAGAGAGAGAGAGAGAGACTTCATGTCATTATAATTAGGATTATATTTAACCTCAGTAATGAAAGTTTCTAAGGGGAAAAGGGACCGTGCAAATTTGCAAAGAAAAGCCAGTACCAACCAAATTGACTACAACTATTACCTTAAGCTCTACGCAAATGCTCGCAATCCTAGCCATGTTTTCTGGATCAGCACCATATATGTCCATAAATCCCCGCAGGACCACATTGGGATTGGCATTCCAAATATGAAAAATTACACCACTTTTTGAGGGATTTGCAACGATCATGGGAAAAACCGCAGACAGCACATCATATTGAAGAAGGTTAAATGTGGTCTGCATTGACAATTGAAGATTTCATTAAGCCACATTTGAACATGGTTCATAAAAAAAAATTCCATTAATAAATTGCAATCACAAAATAACCAAAACATACATTAATATGGGACAATCCCAGAAGCAACACTTCAGGACAATTTCTTAGAGGATGATCAAGCATCGATCGGACAGTTACAGCATGGCCCCTCTCAGCCAGGTGGCACAACACTTCTAAAAGTTCAAGGCATATCCATACATGATTTGGATGCCCATTGACCAGCTTATGGCCATGCAATGTATCAACATAGGCCTGCTAAATGAATCAGCAAACGGTGATAAACCAAGCAAGGAAAGCAGAAGCATAGAAAAGGCAAAACAACATACCAATTGCCTTGCAGAATGTGTGAAGTTAAATATTTCAGGTGGTGCTGAAACAGCATATCTAAGAAAAGACAGCTGGCCCTCAGCATTCCTCCAAACAGATCCACAAATAGCATGGAGTGGGAAAGGATCCTGCAAATTCATCATATTTAAATACAATGCCACTGAATAAATTTTCTTTCAAAGTTCAACAAGTGAGAAGTATTAAACATACCCGACATGCTTTGGAATAAACAGACATGAAAAATGAGAATGCCTCATTATTATTGATGTAGAATCCTTCATGATCAAGATTTTCCATAACTTTCATCCAGTTAGTATTGGGCGCCTGAGTTTCAAGATGTAGAAGTTTATTGAAAATGGCAATTGCTCTCGTAGATCAAAATCAAATTGCTCAACTACCAGTAAAGTGGGGAAAAAACAACGACCACATTAACATGAAACTTACAAGTTGTTTAATAGCATCTACAAGAACATCAACATTCCAAGAGCTTGACCACGTAGAATCAGCTAATGAGCTGCTACCAAGAGCAGAACAGAATGTGATATATGCATTTTGACCATCCTCAAGGCCAACACAGGTACGGGAAAGTGTGCCAAGTATCCTGGCTAGAGTGACTTCAGACAAGGGCAAAAAAAGGGAGAGCATCTCTTTGCACTGGGAAACAGTGGCTGTGCATCCATAGCCCATTTCCTTCATAATATCAGCCATGCTCATTTCCTTTTCTATCTCTTCCAGAAGAACATCAAAATCATCTTCACCAAACTCATTAAATAAATCCAAACTTCTGCCACAACAATACAAGCAGCAAGACTAAATATAGGACTTCCTCATGATAAAAACAAACCATAGTATCTCTATGCAACCAATTAGCAATGCAAAAAATGGAAAACAAGCAAGAGAAATATTCAAACCTAGAAGAGTTTGTTTCATGGATATCATCTGAAATCAGTGGAGCTAATAGTACTGGAGTCTTCTGTTTCAGCTGCAGTAAAGACAATATTTGAATAAAGGAATCGACATGCTTAGCAAGGCTATCTGACCGAGAAAGGTATACAAGAATATCCTGAATTTGCTCGTAGGAACCAATGGAAACAGGATTTGCGTTGATTTCCTCAATCAGCGCTATGCAGAATTTTTGCCCTGTTTGACATTAGGAAGATGGTATGAAATGATGAAAAACATTTGAAAGGAAAAAAAAAAAGAAAAAAAAGTGAAGCGCATACATGTAGAAGATAAAAGTCCAAGGTAAAAAAATCCAAATGAATCCTGGGAAATCTTGTGAAGCACAAAGTAATAATTCAGCAACCTAGTCCAAGTGAATAGTGCAAACTTACCACTTGTTCTGATGTCATTATTTTCTGAATCAGACAGAGCAAGACCAACTGAAATTTTTTCAGACACTGTCAAGTGCAATTCCTTGCATAGAACTTGGAGAAATACGTCAGTGATCACAGCACTCTGCAGTGCTTCACATAGCACGGTGCTGAAGCTTGGTTTGCTCAACAAGCGCCTAAAAATGCAACAAAAAAGTTCTGGTTTCATCTGGATGTTCTGCATGTCTCCACCATTTAAATTCATGTGATCGAAGCATGTTTGAAGCAGTAAAATGTTTCCCTCGGTTCCATAGTCAGAAACCTACATTATATGCACATTAACAATTATTAAGAAAATACAAACAAGATATTAAACAATAGATCAACCAAAGAATCGATGCATCAGAATCACTGGAATCTTCCCAAGCAAAAGGAAATCTGAACTGCAGCAATACTTATAGCAAAAATATAGAATCACACCCACCTTTGCACTAAAAAGAAACTTCACATTTGACTACTTGCCACATCAGACAAGATGTTAAAAAGATAGAAACAATTTCACTTAAAAAGTAAACACTCAGATTATTTATAACTAACAGCGGCTTCATAAATTTGGACCACCGACGGCCCAAATCTAAACAGCTCATTAAACACAGACTTCCAGAGTGGCAACACCAAAAAACATACTTTCCAGATTTCCACTTCATGGCTCTGTGAAGTGGCAGCACAGTAAAACAAGGAGAAAAAAAAAATGCCCCATCCAAAAGAGTAGGACGCTTCTAATTCTTGACAAAAATAAGATTTTTTTTTCAATTAAATTTTGCAGGCATTAGTAAAAAAGTAGAAACCACCAAACCAAAGTTTGAAACAATCTAAAGTGCCTATACTTTAGGGTTTATGAGCATAAACATTCCCTGACTACGAAAAGCTGCATGCCTCGAGACAGTACCATTCAAGTAATTAGACTATGCACAGCGTGGATTTTCACTGATTGGCTTGTCAACTACTCCGAAAAGATGCAATCTTGATGAGCACTATAACATATGATTGATAACAACAACGTGTCTAGTAATAATTCTTGCAAGAAACACAGCTTCCACAAACACCAAACAAAATCGAAACAACAAAACCAAAAACGAATAATACGATTCCAACAACAACCCGAAAGTTTTATCATGGTTTTGAATCAGAACTTGCGGAAAATCCGATTGTCCTAGCTAAGATTCGTCAGTTGAACCAACAGAAGAAGATAATCTAAGGATCAAGTAAAGAGGAAGAGATAGTAGAGGATTATTAGGGTACCTGGAAGAGATCGCGACAAACAGAGTCCAAGTTAGAACCATCGAATGTCTGGAGCAAGAAGCGAATCTGGCTCGTGACGGTAGAGGAAAAGGGAAGCATGTTGATGATGGAGCAGAAGCAAGTTCTAGGGTTGATTTTTGTTTGTTCTGCGGGAGCGAAGCAAGAGGAGATTTGTAGAGAAAGGAGAGTCCTGATGAAATGAAAACTACAAACGCCCCGTGGTTCGGAAAGAAAAGGAGAGCTCGCCGACGATGAGCATATTTCTATAGATCCGAACCCGAGGACCTTTTCCCTGCTTTATTTAAGTTCGACATAAACTTGATATTTACTTCAAGTAAAAAATAATAATAATGACAAAAATAATGATAACAAATGATTAAATGAATAAGTATGGAATTATACAAATAATTGGATCATCCGTTCGACCTAGATGAGGACCGAGATGAACTTACAACTCCAAGATGTGGCCACGCAGCTGAGGCCAAGCTCTTTCACAACTAAGTTGAGGTCAAGCTTACAAAATAATAAATTATGAATTTCAGAAAATACTTATTGTTAGCTTAGCCTAAAAGGTCATTATTAATATCATTAACTAGATAAAGGAAAACCTAGCTAGAAGGTCTAGCCGAGCTCGTGGCATAAACATACCACCATGATTTATTCCATAATTCTACCCTACAAACTCAAGTATCACATATACAAGGAAGATATTGGCAAATCTGCAACTTTCTTAATGGGAGAGGTCTTCTATTTATCAAATATTGTCAATAATATAAGGTTTTCTAATTGGTGTAATAGCTATGGTGGAAATCACACACTTTGACTCCTATAAATACCCTTATAATTGTAAATCAAAGCGAGTCAATTACTTTGATCTCCATGGTTCTATAAAAAAGTATTTTTGATAATAAATGAGGTTTTTCTTTGATTTTCCCTTGAACTTGGTATGACTTTCATCTCTGCCATTGTTTCTCTTACTGTATTTGTTGTTGGTCAATTTTTTGCACCAAACCAACATCATCGGTGGAAAAATAGCATTACAAGGGTACATAAATTTCAATATCAATGGTAGATATGAGTTTAAACACTACTAACGCCCCCTACTATTGAAAATTCGATGACTTCTAGGGGTGTTCGTGGGTTGGGTTGGGTCAGGTTTGGGGTAAACTCGCAACCCAATCCAAACAGTTCGGGTTGAAAAAGTTTAAACCCAACCCAAACCAATCTATGGTTAAACCCAACCCAATCTAAACAATTCGGGTTCGGTTTGGGTTGGGTCAGTTTGTCGAGTTGGCTCTAATTCAATATTTTTTATTATATTTTGATGTTTTCGTTACAAAAGAACTATTAAATTAAATTTTTTTTGTATATTTATTTTTAACTATATTTTATAGTTAACTCATTATACATACAAAAATAATATTATTTTTGAAATCTTCTTATTACTTTGATTTACACAAATTTAACATTAGTAAAACTTAATGATGTCATCT